>JAQIXX010001884.1:0-29073 GCA_034700605.1 Willowsia nigromaculata | reverse complement strand
AAATTATGCTTTATGATGCTTTTATGCTTTATGAAGTTCGCGAAACAAATACCTTTCATATTATCTTTCGTTCATTCGAAACATAAGTTGGAAACCAATAGGTACAAGCTACGTTATGCTTTTTGATGCTTTAATGCTCATTGGTTTCCTTGCTCATGTAGTTTTGGACTGTATGCATGTATCCGTAGTTTGTTTCAAATTGAACTTTCAATATATGTAGTTTCCAAACATTGTCCCTAAATAACCAAATGCAAGACTGACATTTTCAATTAGTTTTTAGTTCAATCATCCATAAAGGAAAAATTAACCAAAAGCTAGTAGTACTTTGTTTCTGTAAGGGTAGTTGTTACTATATTTTTAAAAAGTATTTTTTAGCGCAAAGATGAAGAAATTGATTCCGATTCGCAAAGTATTGTAAAGTTTTGTCATTCTTTTGATGTAATTTTTTCGTAGTACGCAACAATCGACTCGAACACTCTTCGAGTGGCTAGAGCTTCCGGTGTAGTAGGTGCTCTTCCCAGCTATTTTGACATGAAAGTAGGTACAACCGCGACACTCAACAGACTGACTACTTCCTCTAGAGGCAGAGTAAATAAGACTACCACAATTACCCCCATCACATCAAATAACAGTACAGCCTTTCCCCTCATTAAAGACCTGATAAGCCAATTCGAATGTTCAAACCCAGTATTAAATCACCCCAATACAACAATAAGTACCTTACCATCGACATCTTCCTCCTCCACTACCACCACTACAATACCTAACTCATCATCAATGATACCGTCTTCATCATCATCATTATCACACAAAACATTAGCAACTCCATCTCATCATCCCACTCAACACACCACCTCCAATTTTTCGGGTCAAAACAGGCGAGCAAGGGAAAGATCATCTAGTCTTGAAATGATACTTGGCCCAATGTTGACCAGTACTAGAACTCGACTTTAATTCAATCAACACTTCAAAAACTATTTGTACATTTTTGTAGAGTAAATAGGTAATATATTTATAGTTTAAAAGTATTTTCGTTGAATTAGACTCTATCATTATTTTCCCACTTTCTCTACTTCTACTTTCACTCTACTTAATTCTATTTTTGCACACAAAAGCGCACAAATTCGAATAAAATTGCACATTAAGTAGTTTTTGTACATTGCAAACTTCCCCAAAAGCTATAAGCACGCAGATTCGCACAAAACAAAACTAAGCAGACGCAACAAAGCACATATAGCGTTGTATGCAAAGCACATGCATGAAAAACCAATTTTCAATTTAGCAAATTCATCTTTTACACACGCACAGGAAAGAAAGCTACTACAAAATTTTTTGAACAAGTTTTTGTTTGCAATTTTGAATACAATTTTTTGAAATTTTTGTTTCTGACAGCAGCAGCAACAAGGGCAGCATCAGCCTATTGATCATCAAATGATGATGTTGATGTACGGTTATGATCCAACAAATTGTCTAACTTCTTCCTCTTCTATTGCTACTAATAATACTGTTATTAATCTTCCTCCTCCTACTAACTGCGGTGGCGACTCAGACACAATGTACACTTTCCAAGTGGACCCTTCTTGTCCTTCTTCAGATTACTGTCAAATGTCTAGCTTTTCTATAACCATCTGAAAATAAATCCGACAATACTACTAGACGCAACAAATAATCCGTCATTGTTGTTCGTCTCATCATACAAGCTTGTTGCATTTTCTACTAACAAGACACGAGATGGTAATTAATGATAATGACGGTAATTGGTAAATGTTTGTGCGTTCCATTATCACCAATCAATTCATCATATTTCCGGCTCTCATTGCGACAATCAATAATCGGTATATATGCAGAATTTATATTTTCTTCCATTTCAATCTATTCTTTTATAAAAATTACTTCCCACATACTTCACTCCCATTATCATGTAAATAATCTTCTTATATCATTCATGATTTGTATTTATGTTGAGTATTTTTAATTAACCAAAATACTAACTCGTATTTCGTGGTGCATGATTTTTCAATAGGGTTCTACTACTAACACGGTGGTCGTCGTAAGTGGTAGTCATTCCTCCTCCAGTCAAATTCATAACATTGCTTCTTCTGCTCACTCCTCGTCTCCCTCTTCCTCCAATGGACTGATGATGGCGAAGAGTGGTGGAGGGTCCTCCTCTTCCGGTAGTAATCATAGCCCACGCACTCGCCATGAAATGAGCACCGAGTTGTAATATAAATCCGTTACTAAAACCTTTACCAATATATTCGATTTCCGACAATCATATCGTATAAATTAAAAGATCGTGTTTTGTAAAAAGTAGCATTAGTTTTGTTTTTCTGTTTTGGAAAGATACAATAGTTTGTAGGATAATGTTAATGTACATTTCATAATATATTGTTAGAAAGTAAATGGCTGGCTCAATTTTAGTTTAAGTATTTTAAAATAGGAAAATATTAATAATTAAAAAAATATATATCTTAAACCGTACATAGATTATAGCTGCTAGACGTAATATTAGTAGCATGTATGTGAATTAAGTATCTAAAATGAAGAACTATTATTTTGTAAAAATGTTTTTTAAATGAGGTGTATTCGACTATCGAAAAAAGTTTTGTATTTTTATAGTGCTTCGTGCAAATTAAGTATCAGCCTACTCTGCTAAAACCCAATATCCAAAAATCCAAAATATATATAGCTATAATGTATATCATTCTCTTTGTTTCAAATAAGTTATATTTTTAACTTTGTAGAAGTGAAAGTGACGTTAACTACTGTGTATATACGATAGTTATACTGGCGCACCGTGTCTTCTCCTCACAATTGACAATACCAATCTACATAAGATTTAATACACCGAATCATTGTAAAAATAATCATTTGTACGCATGTATGTAGTATTTAAAAAAGTTAGATAAATATTTTGTATAAGAATATGGCTCAGATGTTGTTAATTTTTAAAATTGGTGATTAATCACAATAATTACTTATAAAGACAATAGAGTGAATAAAGAAATAAATGGACATTAAAAATAGATCACATATTTCGGTTATTTAAGTGTACATATGAATGAATGTGATTCGTTATTTTCGAGCTCGTCTAGCATAAAAATATGCAAATAATTCAAACGTTTAAACATCATTAAATATTTCATCACCGTATATCTTTATTTGCACAATAACGTTCAGGAGTAATAATTATTGATCACTTTAGCCATCCAGTCTCTTAAAATAAGTATCGAAATATTATAATCAATTACAGCAAACTAATGTTACTAATCCTTAAGGTTTGGGGATACCGATGACACAATAATATCATGTAATTAAAACATTAATTTACGAGTCTTCATTACTACAACCACCTATCATGATAGTTTTCTACAATACTTACCTCCTAATTTAATTAGTATAACTATAATCAATTAATCGAAAATTTCAATAACTCTTACTCTTACTTTAATATCTTGTATTACAATTTTGAAAAAACGAATTTGAAGCAATATGTAGAAATGACACATTTTTATAGTAGAAAATTCATGTACTCAAAGATCAGAAACTGATAAACTTTAATTAGTCTGAGCTGAGCTACATGTAATAATATGAAAAATGTTCTGAAGATAGGTTTAGGTAATCTCGTCATTATTGGTCATCGACAATTTGAATTAAGTTTCATGTTGGAAGTTCACAGATTATTTTTATCAACCATAACATTATTGCAATTTAAAAAAGATTTTAAAGTTTAATGACGTGTGGAAATACTAAACTTGAATTTTATCGATATTGTTATCAAAAAATTATCGCTATTGCATCGGTAACTTCTCCTGCTTACAATATTTCACGATGAATCTTTTAGCGATAGTGACATTCTAGACTGGTAATTAACCAGAGTCATGCCATCAAATAGCACTAGCTAACAAAAACTACCTTACCATACTTTCTATTCATGCTGAAACGTAAGAATTAAATTGTTATATGTATAAGTTACAAAAATGGTTTCATTTTCATTACTAGGTGCTGCATGGAGGCACCAATCGTTAGAGTGTAATCTACTCTTCTTGTTTGTCACATAACACGTGTACCTACTAAAGAGAAAGCGGATGCATTGTGACTTTTGTTACATTTTCATACACATAAATGCAGGATTTTGTTACAATAATACGCATACATAGTAGATTTTGAATACATAAGAAATATTTGAACTGTTGTTCGTTGGATTCGGACATTCGTAAAAACTATAGCACATATTACATAGGACATTGCAAACGAAGTAAGAATTATGTTCACAAATTCACCACATAAAAAATTATAGCTTGAACTTGAGATGAAGAGTTTGAGATAAAGACTAACGAGAATTAGACAGATTACACTCTTATTCTAAAAAGCATTGATCTTTCAACTGGCACATTGGAAATAAATAAAGTGTAAAGTGATTGACTATATCATTAAATTGATGATTCGTTTTTGCATTGTTCAACACATGAATAGGTAAAAGCTTAAAACTATGATTAAAGGACTGACGCTTGAGAAAGTCGAAATACAACAACTATTTAGTAAAGGTGCTTGTTGCTCGTGCGTCAAACTTGACAAGCGGAATACGTGAAATTGCTGTGTAGTCATATATAAAATGTGTCTTAACATTACAAACTTCACAATGAAGACTATAATTAATTAAAAATAGAGCATGGAATTCCGCCTTTCTCTCGTAGAAGTATTATTTTTTTAAATTCATATCATATCCAGAATCTCTAGTCTGTCGTTACCTTCATCTACTTGCTTCGATTCTGAATCGCCTCCAAATCGGTTTGCCTTGAATTTTTACGTTCTCATCATTTCCCTGTACTTTTGCTTGTGCTTGCTTAGCATTTCCGTAACGGTGACCAGCTTCTTTATCGTAGGCTGAAAAGAAGTTGATTTGTTTGGTGTAAAAATCCTTGTAATGTAAAAAAGCTGCATTTTGTCAAGAGTAAAAAATAT
Source organism: Willowsia nigromaculata (assembly GCA_034700605.1). Taxonomy (NCBI): domain Eukaryota; kingdom Metazoa; phylum Arthropoda; class Collembola; order Entomobryomorpha; family Entomobryidae; genus Willowsia; species Willowsia nigromaculata. The sequence goes on along the minus strand of JAQIXX010001884.1, from coordinate 24,108 downwards.
ATTATTCATACCTGAGTACGACTCACGCTTTGCAAATCTTTGAAACTGATTACACAAATGTGATGTAGAGCGCTGAGATCCCTTGCAGAGTCTCCTTGTAACTTTAAATGCTCTTCAGGTTCTGGTCGTTCCTTTTTATTCTGTAGGGACACGTAAAGAAAGCCATAGATTTGATAAAATCTGTAGCAGTGGAGTTAGGCGCACAATTAATTTTCCAAAGTTTTTGCACATTACCGATAAATGATCCAAAAAGACAACCATCCTCTCTTTATTCTTGAGAATGAACGGATTAACAACCTCCATATAAGGCTCCTTCCCACCAAATTCAACAAGATTGGCAAGATTTTGAAGACATTTTGCGATCATTATTAAAGATCGGGCAGCCATTTGATGAGGAGGCTCTACAAAATGGAATTCATGAAGACGATGAGTACTTAATTTGTCCATTTTATAATAATGTTATTTTTGTGTTTACCGGAGACGAGGTTGAACTGGCGAGGATTGAGCAGCGCAGGACATATCAAGCGAAGAAAGATGAAGCCACTAATAACCCTTGTCTTGACTAATCGCTCATTCGGCCACTTTGACATTGCAGCTCGTTGCATGCACCCAAAAATATATCGTAATGTTCTATAAAAGGAATTAAAAAATGATTGCAGTAGATGATAATCCAAATATACGTTATCATTATTGTGTTGTGAGTGTTCTTACGGTGGACAAGAATCATATGCCATGAAAATATTCTCGGTAATTTCATCCAAGACGACTAGAAGAAACTCTGCATTGGCACAGTTATCCCCACCAGGCTCTATTTTGCTCGGATTAAGCTCACAAGATTGTTTTGACTCGAGAATACGGTTGACTGTATCAAGCACAGCGGCATGGAGGAAGTCTTCACAAACATTCTTCATGTACAAATCCATCAAAGTTGTTGTCAATGAATCCGCTCTGAAAAGTGTTGTCGTCTCAGCCTCCTTTTCTATTTGCTGCACTACAAGAGACGACAACAGATCGGCTTCCTTCTTTTCGAACCTGGAAATTGATTATGCATTACATGAAATACTAATAAAACTGAAATCAAGGCATCACCGTTTCAATTATATTGGTACAAAACAAAGCATGCCCTAATTCAACTACTTACTGGAATATTCGAAGCAGCGAATGGGCCAGTGTTGTACGATTGGAATGAGAAACATCAGCCAGTGCCTTTACAGCTTCCAGTCTTGTATCCAGCAGGAGTTCTTTAAGTGGTGAGTATTCTTCCAGAGGCATGATGAGATCATTCATGTATCGGATTCGAAGTCGAAGTGAGCCCCACTCACCAATTGGTGTGATTCCGCTCAATGAATACCACTCTTCTTTCTAAATGATCAAAAAGTCACTAGCTGAGTATCCTAAAATACTTGATGCATGTACCGCTTGTACAAAATGTGTTGGTTACTTACTTCTTCTCCATTTGCCAAACTACTCAAGTCAATGGTGATCTCTGCTACTTCCGAGTCCTTTGCGCGCTTTCCCTTATTCAAAACTGTCACGGTAAAGGTCAAAACATCAGGTGGAATGTCGCTGCAATAAATAACATTTCAACATTGTAAAGACTTTACTTTAGCATAAAAGTAATCATGCAAAAACATAATTTGCAAATGATCATACTCGAGAGTAATTTCTTCGTCCCAGGTAGGATCGTATCCAGATTTTACTTTGGTCTTTGCAACTTTCACTTGGTTCAGACTCACAATACACATTGGATTTGGCACTAGCTTGTAAGGAAGTCGATGCGCCTCAATGATCCCCAACGTTAAGCATTTCAATTCTCTTAGACGGGCAATTTTAGGGGCCCGAGCCATTTGTGGAACGCAGAGAGGTTTCAAGACACCAATCCATTCCTTTTAAACACACACAAAAGTATATCCATGATCGTACATCCATAATATGATATTAAGTATATTGTTGTTGATATTTTTCAGAAATAAAATCTTACCTGTAGATCATCCTGACTGGGGCAACACAAATAGGTTATCGTTGCCAAACATGGAAGTGCCCTTTCCACCAACTGGAAACAAAACGGTTTTTCATAGAAGCTGTCATGAAGTGGGTACAAGTATGCACAACCCAGATCCACAAGTCCTTTCGGTTTAGTTCTCTGCAAATTGCAATAGGAAAACCTCTTACTTTTCAAGTAATATGTAATGGATTAAAAATCTTTTCTAATGATCATTCTTAAACTTACTTTTGGACTTTCAAATATCAGCAAATGAGTATCTGTGCCGTCCATCTGAAGAACGAAGAACATACTCTTCCATTTTTTGTTCTTCTCACTCCGTTTGTACAGGTAACCCGACTTCTTACAAATGTCAGTCTTTTTGATTCCCACAGTGTCCCGGCACTCCTGAAGAGTTGCATAAATCTTCTCCGGATTGTTCACTTCCTTCGGCTTGTAAATTCCTTCAAGTGCATTTCCACCCTGAAATTCAGAATTAGCAGCCGACGAGTGAGCACTACTTTTCCCGTTTACACTATACTTGTTGAACATTTCGCAAAGATAATTGACCATGATGAAAAACCAAAACACTAATTTTGCAACGAAAGAAGATGGCTCCTCTTTCTTTTGCAGTTCCAAACAACGACTACTGCTATCAGTGACCATGCTCGACTTTATAATTATTTTATGATTTGTAAAATTCGTTTTATTATGGTGACAAACTGTCTCGGATGAACGAAAGGGATGGGCAAACAAATTTTGTATCTGTTAAAAATAATTTTTGTTAATTCCTACCGCAGTCTCAGTGAGCCAACACACACTGTCATAAAACGTGTTGAAAATTGATAAATGAGTATAAAAAAGGTAAACAAAAGATAAGGTTTGAAACGGGGGTAAGCACTATAAGCACTACTCCGAATTTGGAATAAAGAACAGGTAGTTTAAAAGATAAGATAAGAGAAGCCAACTTGCTAAAACTTTCCATTGTCATTGACAGTCTGTTTCCTTTCGCAGGAAGCCGAAACAAAAAACAGTAGACTTGGTTGGTCCTCAATTTCGTTTGTATCACGAAAATCAATTTAAAAAATAAGTGTATAAAACCAAGAATTAAATTAAATGAGAATGCAGTTTTTTTCACCTTTTTGACGGAATGTCCCAAAGAATGACCTTCAACAATTTGTTCGGAACGGTAGCGATTGATAACTGACTCCAAGCACTCAAAGGTTCGTCCACCCATCAGATAACGCACTCCTTTCTTCTCAATCCGAAATCTTTGGATTTGATTGTTGATGTGGAAGAATAAGGAGTAGTCCCCTGGTGAGTTGTCACTGGGTCGAACCAAAAAACTTCCTGGGCCAGCTTTCACAAGCATGTCAACTGCTTCATCTTTAGTGACATTTGGGTGAAACCAGGAGAACACCGAATTCGGATCTATTGCGTCATCGAGATCTTCAACAAGGTCGCGAAATATAACTCCTTGTTCCCCTGTTCTATGGGCGGTTACCCACAACCAACCGTCACCCAAGTCATTGTGCACAAAGAAGATATCTCCCTTTTGAAAAGTCAATTCCTCCGTGTCTGGCATGCGTGTGTAGGGAAGGATGGCAATCACTCGCTTCTTGTCGTTCACAGGTTCTGGTGGTGGTACTGGATAAAGTAGACGTTCCTTCTTGAGCAGATCTGAAACACTTGTGTAGTACCCTATAAGATTGTTTAGGGAATCAAACTGGCGTCCTCCAATGTAAAAGTCCCCACAAACAGCAGTAATTCGGAAGTGGTTGATGCCGGTTCGACCAAGATACGAGAGCACATAGGAACCCGGTTTTCGATCACTTTCTCGAACTAAATAGCTTCCAGGCTTTCCGTATTCCCGAAGTCGTTCTTCTGTAGTGTGTCTATCAAGCCGGCCGTGATACCACCTGTCAGGATTAGATAATTTTATGTTATTTCCGGGGAATAACTCTAAATTATACTTAAAATTACAATAATGCATGTTGAAATCCTGACTTACTGGGATTCTGGAGGAGCTATTAAAGTTGGATCTGAAGGACTTGTGTCTCCATTGTCAGCCTCAAACTCAAAACCAAGATTTTCCAAGTCATCCAAGAGACTAGATCCTATATTCTCCTCCAGTAAAGGCGGTGGGGGTGGAAGTGGCAATGAGCTAAGGGTGGACCTACAGAAATCAAATCAAATAAATCATCCGGCAATGCTCCAATAAGCCATACATAGAAATATTTCAATGGAATAGTAAGTTGTAAAATAAATACCTGATGAAATCCATCTTATTTCCAGCAGGGATTCTGGGCTAACTTCTAGTTCCAAAAATCTCTTGAGCTAAATTTTCAACAAAATTTATCCTCGCCGTACTTTCATTAGCTTTTCGCATCGATTTCAATTCTGAAACAAAAAATACAAAAAAGGTTAAAATAATGAATTAAAACTTGCCACCTCCACCTTGACATTTCTTTACTTTCCACAAATTTCTCACCTTCTTCTCATCAGCAAACCGTTTGCACTCCGAAAGGTAACAACTTTTCAATCAAACACTTCTAAATATCTACCTATAACACCATCTCTAATCTCTACACTCCTAAAATAGCATAACTTCTTCCCATAAAGCGTGTTGCAACAATAATTAACAATTAAAGTCAAAAGTGCCTTGTTCCGCCTCCGTTTCAGCCTACACACACATCAAACATTAATCTTCCTTTTTTCCAACAAAGCAGCCAATTAATCAGCCATCACCATCCTCATTATCATTGTTACGCTATGGCTTAGCCCCTGCAAAATTCCTTCTCTGTCTGATTATTTGATTACTCTTCTTCTTTACAATGATAAGGAATGAGTCAGACCCTGCAACAATGCATTAAAATCTCTGTACAGGTGCACACACACCACCACAAAAACCCAACTTGACTGTGCATCTAGCACACTTATTAAATCACTCCCATTTTTTGCACAACAAACAACAACAAAAGACTAGAGAGATGCGCGTCAAATCTTCGTGTGTATCGGCTCAAATGTGTGCCTCAATTCAACCCTTTCAATCCAATCAACAACACAACAGCACTATGTAGCCGATAGCCTGCCAAAAAAAAATCTAATCCATTCAAGATCATCAGCTGTCTCCCATTCTTCGCTGGCAACTGGCAACAATCCTCTATTGTTGTGCGAATGACAATGCTCATTTAAATATTACACATGAACCTCAAGTCAGAATCGCTTGACTTTTGATATTGAGGACACCTGCCTACAGTCAAGTCTTCTTGTCAAAAGATCCTCATAATTTTTGGGGACTAGTTTCGTTCCTCGTTTCAAAGACAATCAAATCAAGACTGAAAGAAGGAGACAGCTTTGCACACAGAAAAGCGATAAAGTTTATAAAGTAGCCTGTTTTATGCACACCACCACACAGACCTCTCATAAAAAAGTGTTGGTTTGGTTGTTGGTTTCTTTTATCGCTTGTGCGTTTGTGCTCATGTGCTGCTACTGCAACACTTTTTGACTCATCCTTTTCCTAATGATTAGACATGCTGATGATGATGATGATGATTCTTGAGAAAGATCAAATCCACGAAGGAGAGGAGGCAGTGGAGATTAAAGAGAGGAACTGACAGGAAGAGATGATGATCTTTTAGTAAAAATGGACTGAATGCATGAATCTTTTATGGGGAGATGTATGAGTAAGATGATGAGTTTAAGTCTGTGTGGGGGAGTTCACTTGAGCTGAATGGCTGGATTGGATCCTAGTATATCGCTTATAGCAGCTCATGTATGTACAGAAACACAGAAAAACGAAACAAAAGCTCTGTCCGTTCCATTCATTAAAAAAGTTGGGTTTTCCTGAGCAAGCTTTGCTGGTGGTGACAGTGGATTTGGATACTATTGGCTACATAGAAAAATATACTGCAGAGATGAATAGACAAATATTATGGCAAGAAGTGAACCCGAAAATCATATAAAACTATTCATTTAGGTCCTCTTTCATCGAATTATAGTATTGTCCAGTTAGTCATCGTCGTGTGTCTGCGTTTTCGTTGTTTTTGTGTGTCATTCATGCTCTCTGGCAAACACGAAAAGTAAAAGTCTTTGACTTGCTATATTTGTGTAAAATTACATGATAGAGAAAAGAACTTGCGCTGAATCTACTTTTTACATGCATCTACAATTCCATTATGTGCATTCTTTCTTGGAAAGCTGAATGAGCAGGAAAAAAGTAGGAACTAGTGCGTACATGGAATCATGCACAAATGATTGCACACACTTTAGGTTTTCTTGACACCCAATTCCATTTGCAATTTGCTCATATATTACCCTTGCTATCTACTCACATTATAAGTGGAGGGTTTCTATCCTGAATATTTTTGTCAATTTTTTCATATTTTTGGCTTGTAGATTCTTTCTTCACTCGACTGGACTGTGTGGCATACTATGAGTATCAATATCAATGATGAATACAGAAATCCTAAAAAGAAGCAGAAAATGCAGGCTGGTTGTTGTTGAGTTGAATGTGGAGAAGGGTTGCCCACCGCTCTCTATACAGTGCGTAAATTGCTGGTTGTTCACCCATGTACAGCCCATATTAACCCATTCGGTTCTTTCTCATCCTCTCGCTCCCATTGACTCCAATATTCACAACAATGCAATATGCGACGATGAGAAGCCCCTCTTGCTCGGCATATCCCGTCCAGTCGTCGTCGGAGCAGAGTTGTCGTTCGCATCCGGTTCTGAGGTTTCTTATCTCTCTCCAAATCTCTCCTCTCATGTTACACAAGTTAGCTTGGTCACGGCTACCGACAAAAGAAAGAGACATCACATCAAGTTCATGCATAGCTAGCTGCACTTCCTCATGATAGCAACAAAGACAAAGAAGATCTTGTGTGCGTGGGTGCGGGTTACCCATACTTTGCAGGGCTTTAAATAATTTTTCTGGATGTTTTCAGAGGAGTTGAGTAAAGGACTTCACTTTGCATCGAAAGAGAGTTTCATCGTCGTATCTCGTATCTGTCAATTATCTGTCTAACCCCAGTAATGCTTTGCCTGTTGCACGATACGATACACAAGTAGAATTGGAGAATCTGTTATTTTTAGTATGCAAAGATAAAAGTAAGTTTATATGATTTCTTCATCTTCACCTACAATCTTTCAAAAAGATCATAGCCAAATGGTCAAACATTTCATGTTTGCATGTCAATCATATCAATCGCAATCATTCGAATCATCGGAGAAATTCCCAGATAATGAAAGATGTCTCCCTACTTGTTCCCTTCCCGGAAATACTTGCACAATAAAAGTAATTAGTAGAGGCTTAATATGGATGACATTTAGCAAGAGAACATGAACAAGAACTTTCACTCCCAGCTTGTGTCTTGTCTTGTCTTGTGTCACCCTCTTCGAAAGATGTTCATGGCATCTTGCATTCCTCCTTCACAAAAGATTCGATTCCAAGAGTTTCTATTGATCTTGTTCTTTCCACTTCATGCTTCATGGGAACGTTCATGCACAAGACAAACTTTTCGTTCTGTCCGTTTCACCCCACTGGTCGCACTATATTCCTTGCTACTTTGCTTGCTGTATGCTTTACCAAGAGGGCATTAGGTACGAGCAATTTGTGGTGCAGAGAATGCTATAGTTTACATGAGTAAATACGTGCATGTATACATATTTTAGAGTATAGCGAGCGTAAAATGTTTCAACATCGCAGAACGAAATGAAAGGGTTACTCCATCAAGTATCATCTACAAAATAAAAGGAGCATCTTAAAGGGTGGAGCCATTGTTCGAAACAAGCCATTGTGGAATCTTAAACTCCGCCTTTTGCAGGTACACTTTTGACTCGACAGAAGTATAGTGTAGTCGAGGAGTAGATGCACAAACACAACACGAATACACAGGTTAATTGACAAACAAGAGTATTTGCTTTCGCTTCTCTTCTCCTCGTTCATGCCATGCATGTAGATGATTATAGTGTGTAATTTTGGTAGTGAATGCTTTTCCCGTCATCCTTAGCATAGCGCAGAGTGCATTTCGTAGCCGCAGCAGCAGCCAAATCAATGGGTATTTTTCCTTCGTCAGCAGTGTAAATACCTATTCTTGGAATTTTTGGTAAAGCACAAGTGAGAAGTTAGTTTAACCTGAGCAGTTGGATTAGTTTTTGCAATTTAAAATTTCCAGGTTGTGAGGGATCGCCTAAAAGTATACAACGGAGCTAGAAAGAATTTCTGCGTATTTTAGTATACCGGCTGATAACACAAAGAACTTCAATAGTTGAACTTGGTGAATCGAACAATTTAATTAATTACAAACTGATTTAAAAAGTGAAAGTGGATAGTTGTCCATTGGGAGAGAAGCAATGGCGACTAACAATTATTACGGTTTCACTCACGGTGGCACTCAGTATGGGTAAGTTCAAGAAGCATCGATATTTTTTGCAATATTTGTCTTAGAAGCTGTAAGTAACGGAAAATTGGAAATGTTAGTACTAATTGGTATTCTTTTTAATTGTTATCGTTTCAGGAACCAGTATACTCCAAATCAGGGTTACACGACAGCCCAGCCGTACCCTCCCCCAGCGCAAGCTCCTGTGACCCAAGGAGCGTACGCTGCGACATCAGCTGATGCCTATGTAATCAGTGGGTACACAAGACCGGCTCAACAATCTGCAACTGCTGCTGCCCAACAGAATTACTATGCTCAGCAAAGTCAGCAAGGTACTTACACTGCAGCGACGGCAGGCAAAGTTCAACCGCAAGCGGCTCCAAGACCTGCTGCCACTTCAACGGCTTATCCAACGTACACTGCGAACACTGCAGGAGTTACTGGAACGGGAACTACATCTTATGCTGGTTTTACTCAACCCCAACAACCGTCAACGACAAAACGTGAGCTTGAATCATTAGTTTTTAAAGGTAACATATAGGTAATGCAAAATACGAAGACTGAAATCGTTATTTATTGTAGCTGCTGCTTTTACAAACTACGACGCTGCAGTTTACAACGCGGTAACGGCATATGCGCAAGGATCAAACACGAAGGGAGGTGGTTATGGCTTTAAAAGACAGGGTGGAGGAGGTGGACCACACATGAACAAGATGAAGGGTGCTCGCCCCATGCAGAACAAACCGCAAACACTACACTACTGTGACGTTTGTAAAATCAGTTGTGCAGGTCCTCAAACCTACAAGGAACATTTGGAAGGACAGAAACATAAGAAGAAGGAAGCTGCGCAGAAAACTGGAACCGCAACTGGTGCTGGGAGTGCTCCAGCAGTGAAAGGAACGACTGGTGGACTTCGTTGCGAGCTTTGCGACGTAACCTGTACTGGCTCTGATGCTTATGCTGCACATATACGTGGGGCTAAACATCAAAAAGTTCTTAAACTTCATACAAAATTAGGCAAACCGATTCCCTCAGATAATCCTACAGTGATAGCGTCTGCGACGACAAATGGCTCTGCACCATCTAGTGGGAGCGCATCCTCTGCTGGGAACAAACCAGCGCAGCAAAAGCAACATGGAAATATACCATTTGGGAAACAGGGTGGTGGTGGAGGAACTCCCAAGATTAGCTTTATTGGACCTAAGGCTGATTTTGATCGTTATGGACAAGGCCAAGGTCAGCAAAATGACTCCAACTCGGCATCTCATAATGTTCCGGCTGGTCCAACTCAGCCAGCTACCAGCAGCAGCAATACACAGGCAGGCGCTAATACTACCTCTCCCACGTCCAGTAGCGATGGATTTGTGGAAAAAGATATTCAACCGGTTGGACAAGACTATATTGAAGAAGTTCGAAGCGATGATGGTAAGTAAAGCTAGAGAATTATGTATTTTAGTACAAACCAATTTAGGGATTCTAAGATAATGTTATCCTAAACTTTTGATTTTTAGGTAAGGTTGTCTCATTCAACTGCAAGCTATGCGAATGCCGATTCAACGATCCTAACGCTAAGGAAATGCACATGAAAGGTCGCCGTCATCGACTTCAGTACAAGAAAAAGGTAAATCCCGACTTGGTCGTTGACGTGAAACCTTCTAGTCGTCAAAAGAAGATTGAGGAACGAAGGGCACAAAGAACTCCACAGGGAAGGAAGGGTCAGTCTATGGGAGATTCTTTCTCGCGTGGTCCAGTGCCACTAATACCACCCGGCGGAGGACCACGAGGATTCGCTCCACCTGGCGTAAGTCCTAGTTTATTACTGATCCTTAAGCATTCATTCATACAATTTGCAATGCTTAATGTGTACTTTTTGTGTTCAATTTGGAATAGTACGGAGGCCCAATCGGTGGACCACATATGCCTCCATTCATGCCGCCACCAATGATGCGAAGACCAGAAAGCATGGAAGATCGTCATGTAATGGCCAGACATGCTGACATTTATCCTCATGAAGAAGAGCTGCACGCTATTCAAAAGATAGTTTCCAACACCGAGAAGGCCCTCAAGTTTGTGTCTGACCAGTTTGCTGAGATGGATGCGAAGAAGAATCATCAGAATGGTGTGAAGGAGGAACCTGGTGCAGGAGATACAACCAAGTCTGATCCGGATATGTTACAAGCATCACGTGTACTCAAGGGCGTCATGAGAGTAGGACATTTGGCTAAGGGATTGCTGCTTCGAGGAGACAGGAATGTGAAACTGGTGGTTCTTTGTTCGGAGAAACCTACAGCCACCATGCTTGACAGGATTGTTGAGGCTCTACCAAAACATTTGCAAGTAAGGCTGCAGTTTTTAAATGGATTTCTCAAGAGCCTTCCTTTTTTTGCTCACTTTTTATTCATTATTTGTAGAGCGTTGCCCCAGAAGACAAGTATGAAGTAACAAAGAAGCTGGAAGAGTCTGGATTGATTATAAGCTCTGATTCGGACCCCAAGATTGAAGTAACTGTCACACTAACATCACCCTTGATGAGGACGCCGGCCGCTGAGGGTACGGAGACGACTGAAGCGGCTGCAGCAGGTGGTAAGACAAAAAAGCATGTTGAAACAATGAAGAAGATAAAGTTTCTCCTGAGCATTTCAAAATGCTATCAGGAGGAATTGTGTCGTCCAATACTTGAGTCCACTATCACCTGGTGGATTCAACTACAGTTAATTTTACAAATAATGGGTCGGTTGGTTCATGGTTGGTTGCTGGTGTGTAAGCTACGTGAAAAGAAGATAAAGAAACGAGATCATTTCGAAATCATTATATAAATTTTAAGTGCATCATTTCAATTAACCTATGAAGAAATGCACTTACAATTATTTTATTCAAAACCACTTTAAAGCTCATAACCTAAAATTAAACAGGAAAGCTTTTAATGTATAACATCGTCTCTGCGTCATTTGCTACAACGTATGATAATAATGCAATGTTCTTTGTTGTGGAAATCATTGTCTTCGTCATTTATTTGAGTATTGTAAGTGTTCCCTCATGGAGTTATGATCATGCGAGATTTCAAGTGGTTTTGCAAAGTGACTTTCGAACTGGTGCCTATGAATAGTCTTGTTGTGGTGTGACATAACAAGACAAAATGAAAGATTAGCGGTGTGACCATTCAAAGTGGACTCAATCTGATGATGTAATCAGCTTTGAATGGACTAATTTGTGAATATGATGGAAGGGAGCGAACAAAATTGTTTAATGGAACGAGAAGGAGCGAAAGCTCTGCTGAGATAGAGGTTTATTGACATCCAGAGAACTACTGCTTGACCACTCTGACCACAGCATGGTGGACATGATCAACTTGTTAGAAAACCAATCTAACTGTTCCAATGACATGCGAAAATTCGATTTGTTATGCAGTGATTCTAATTTCATTTTTAATGACCAACGTCCAAGAAATTAGGTGATGATAAAGTTTCCAAGTTATACTGACCTCACTCAGCAGAGCTATCGAGCAAATACTGATCCTCACTGAGGTCATCATCACCGAATGTCAATCAATGAATCAATCACTCCAACAACGTCAACGGCTACCTACTGACCAAGAGAAGATATCTTCACATTTTGCGGATTATAAAAAGAAGCAGGAATTTTCCCCCGAGATTTCCTCTCGAGTTGTTTTCAGTAAAAAAAAAAGTGTTTCAATAAGTTAACCCCATAATCGACGAATGCCACCACCTTTTGATTACAATAATGACGCATTTTCACACACAGACTCAGAAAGATTGTATTGCTACTACATTTCAAGTTTTCAAAAAAAATGATTGCATAATGTTTTAAGCCAACCTGACCTCATGAAAAAAATAACTAGTTCTAGAAATTTCTATTTACGTATTAATAATATTTTCTGTCTATAATTTCCGAACTTCTTGATTCCCCACTTTTTCATCGTCTCTGGTGGAGGAGTGGTGGTTAAATGTTCGGAATGATGGAGATCGATTGTGTCTGATCTGATGTGTGTTAATGATCATGTGTAGAGGCCCAAGCAACTCAGGTGAAGGACGCACCAGATGTGTTGGACAAGGAGAAATGCCTAGATGCTTTGGCCGAATTAAGACATGCGAAATGGTTCCAGGTGTGCACATGTGCTCTAGACTTGCTAACCTTAATAATTTTTTTACTACGATTAGTATATTGTTTATACACTTTTGACATTTTATATAAATCTTTCGTATATATCAACTCTGATATATCTTACATATATAGTTACATTCTTCCACTTGAAACTTTAAATGCTTAAAATTCTTACATCAAAGACGTAACTTTTCTTGTGGTATTGGAATCAAATTTGCGGAGTCAAAAAAAGATTTTGAAGATCTAAGGCACATGTTCATGTTCAGTTCTTATAATTATTCCCTTGCAGCCTTATGGTTTTTTAATTATTTTATTAAGTTTACCGTGCTTCTCTTTAAAAGACCAATGACACATTTTATTCATGAGGCTGAAAGGTAAATACTATAGACTTGAAAAGGAATCATCCTCCGTTGTTGGTTTACTTTGATTGCTATAAAATTCAATGAGGTGGTGGCTGTATCACCTTTCTATTTCAATCAAGTACTTGAGTAGCTTTTAATTTTTTTGAAGAATACTTTTAAAATCCAATTTACTTTTTAACTTAACTAAATAACAGACAGAATTTAGCTTTTTATTCGAAATCAAAAAAAGGAATTTTGTTGCTCCTTCAATATTGCAACTTCTGTAATGTTTCCCGTTTTCTCCTTTTGCAAATTCTTGTACCGTTCCTGTCAGTATCCACTCATTCATTCTGTGCTACCAATTAATAAAATGTACAAAATGCCATAACCGACCATGACTAATGTTTTGATGATTTCGGAATTATAATAGGCTAGAGCTACAGCTTTGCAAAGTTGTGTAATTATCATCCGAATCTTGAGGGATTTATGCCAAAGGGTTGCTGCATGGAGCTCACTCCCATGTTGGGTAAGCAAGGAAGATTAATATTTTATGCTCTCCTATCTTTTCATATTTAAATCTAAATGTCAGTCCACTAATTTATGATTATATTTTCTGTTCTCCGTTGTGTAGGCCGTGGAACTGTTGACGGAAAAGGCTATAAATAGCACTGGTGTACCGCTAAGTCCTGGAGAAGCTCTTAGGGTGGTCCTGGAGGTGGTTTCTTATGGAGTTCTACTGCCAAGCGGACCTGGACTTTTGGATCCATGCGAAAAGGAGTCTGTGGATGCCCTCAGGGGGCTGACAAGTCAATGCCGTGAGGATATAACTGCATATGGCCAAGTGAGTGAGAATTTGGAAATAATTGGCTTAAATGAATTTGACTGTTTAAACCTTACCTATATTTATGTTTTTCGGTTTCATTTACAGCAAGCATTACGTCAGGTGGCTTTTCGTCAAATTCACAAAGTGTTGGGAATGGAACCTCTGCCTAGGTACAACAAGAAGCTGATGAACACGAGGAAGCGACGTAGGGACAACAGTGAAGTTGGAGATGGTGAAGATGGGGAGCAGGTGAATGTCGAGAAAAAGGACAAAAAAGAAGACGGTTTAAGCAGTATGGAAACTGATGTTAAATCGGAGCCAACAGCTTAATTTAATTTTAGAAGACTCGGCCTGTCGAGGAACTTGTGGACAGAATTTAATTTCGACGGTGGCTTATCTAAATGCTTATTGCTTAACACAAATTACTTGATGAATGTTAAGTGTAAGATTTGACAAGATTTCATGAAAACCTCTCTTTGCGATGGGCCGGGTTCCTTAAACATCAATCGGCTAACAACTACACTTTTTAAATTATTCCCCCTGCTACTATAATCAAACTTAATTATAGGGTAAACTAAACTGCAAGTAGTATTTTTTGTTGTTTATCAAATATGTATAATCCTGAGGGTATAATATTGCTACTGTTGCATTTTGTGTCATGTATAGTTTTTATTATCTAATTTTACAAAGCTATTAATGTATCAGCGTACTTCAAGCAAATATTATGATAACCTTTACTTTGAATGTTTCCAACCGTTTGGAGCGTCTTAAAAGTCTGGATGAATGTAGCTGCTACTGCCACAACAGCTATAGTTCATAGTTGTAGTGCTGTGTTATAGAAATAGGTTAGAAATAAGTTTGTCAGTTAGTTTAGCAAAATTATCGTTTACTTTGTTAGTATTAGCATCTATTCAATAAACATGTTGTAAACTCCAAAGGGAAAAAAGTGCACTCTCACAACACGACTCACACATTATTTCATCGTAATAGTCAATAATTATTGCTATAAAATTAAAGATGTTGCACATGACTAGGGTAGTATTATTATTGCGTGTATTCACAGTTTTTCCAACAAATGAAATTCGACAATGTTTTAAACACGTAGGAGTTGAAAAATAAAACATGTACTTTGCTGGCTGATCTTAAATATTCATTTCTTTAAACTTTAATTTTATTACTTTACATTTGCATCATTTAACTTTCCACAAGTCATGTCATTTCTACGAATTTAGCCTACAATAAACTGTACTACAAAAAATTAACAAGTGGAACAACAGTCCATATACAATTAACATTAAAATAATTAAATTATGATGACAGCTCAGTTCTTAACGACTGTGACGAATTACTATCTCTACTGCTTATATTACTACTGCTGGGGGAAGGGGATGGCGGTGGTTGACTGGAACTTTGATTGGGTGAATCCCTCGGCTCATTTGGCATTTTAAAACCTAGCATCTTTGCTGTATCGTCTGCAGTCCTTTCTCCAGCGCCCTTGTACTCATCAGAAATTCTATGATATTCCTTAGACCCTTGTAAATAGAATAGATACGACCTTCCCGTTTCCTCCAAATTCCTCTGCACCTCAGATATTTTGGTTGGAGGGTAGCTTTTAGAATCTCTGCACAACCCCACGATATGCTTCCACAGTTGCGTTTCATACACGTGCCTTTGAGGAGCATTCACTGTCGGTCGGAGTTCTCGGTACAAAGTGCGGAGAATGTTTAATGATCCGACACGCGTAGGTCCTGCCATCTTATCGGTTGACTTATCTTGAGATCAGGTGCCACCAGAGACTTATCGAAGCCCTTCGTTGGTCGCTATTCTGGAAAAAAGATGCAGATTTTAAAATTTCAATTGAAAGGAAACGAATGAACTTCACAACGAGAAATTTCCCAGAAATACGTCAAAATTACCTATGCTCAAGTCTTACAAATGCCTCCAACTCCAGGGGAGGGGGGAGGGTATGGGAGTTGTCGTCAGGTGCCTTTTCCTTATGCTCCGCCTTTTTCTTTCCAGCGCAGCGTAGCTCACTACACTTCCATAAACAGTATGACTTTGATTTGGCGCGATTGTCTTTATTTGCCCCGTTATTTCTCATACCATCTAATCTTTTTCAATGGCTTTTACATGGTGCATCTTTCTGAATCTGGTGGCATTCCGGTTGTCTGATGCCACCACCCTTTGTTCATGCAACGTGCACCCCCTCTGGTAAGAGTACTTTGCCAAGCGCGCTCAAATCCAAATCTCGTTCAGTGCGTCCGGCGTGTAAATCTGCTGTCTTCTCTCTCAAAGCATTCCAGCCTCTTTGCTGTGTCTGTGGGTCCACCTTGAGATCTTGCTTTAGCAAATTTGCTATCGTTCGAAAAGTTAAATTTAATTTCAACCCAATTAAATTCATCATCATGGCTGAGGTAAGAAATTTGTTCTAAATTATCAATTTTACTAATTCGTGTAATTATTTTATTCAGTGAAATTCGACAGTTTAAAAATTAATTGTGTGAATTGTTGATTGTCAATTGTGGGACTGCACTTGATTGTGATTTTGGAGAAAGTGTCAGTTGATCGGTTCAGGAATGGAGTTAATGAAGTTAATTAACGATTACTGTGTTTTTCTTGATTTTGTAGGAAGAAGCATTAAAGAAGAAGAGGACCTTCCGTAAGTTTACCTTCCGTGGAGTTGACCTCGATCAGCTGCTCGACATGAACATGTAAGTCGGAAATTCTTATCAAAAATTAGTTAATTATTAGTAATCATTGATTGATCACATCATAATGACGAAATGGTGATTGGTTGGGTGAAAATTGATTTTTATGGTTGATTGTGTTTGTTCAATTAGGAAACAGTTCACAGAGTTGGTTCATGCTCGTGCCCGCAGGCGTTTCAACAGGGGATATAAGAGGAAAAATCTTGCTCTTTTGAAGAAATTGAGGAAGGTGAGTAGTGTTTCCGAATTCACGTTTTGACATCAGTTAAAGTTACATTGTAAAAAGGGTTAATTTATTCTCTAAATGTGCTAATGTTTGTTTTTAATTCCAGGCTAAGAAGGAAGCCCCCGTTAATGAAAAACCGGAACCAGTAAAAACGCATCTAAGGGACATGATCATCGTTCCCGAGATGATAGGATCTATTGTGGGAGTGTATAACGGCAAGACCTTCAACCAGGTGGAAATCAAGGTATGCTCATATTCAAATATTTTGCATCATGTATCGTATTTATGGATGTGATGTAAAGTGTTATTTTCGTGGGCTTTAAATTAAAATATTGCGTTTTATTGTGTTTCTCTTTCAGCCTGAAATGGTGGGACACTACCTTGGGGAATTCAGTGTCACTTACAAACCTGTAAAGCACGGAAGACCCGGTATTGGTGCAACGCACTCTTCCCGTTTCATCCCCCTCAAGTAGATGTTTTTACTATCGTGTTTTCTTAACTATAATTTGAACAATAAAGAAAATCCTCGAAAACAAACTTTTTTAATGTTTCAGTTTCATATTGATTGACTTGAGTAGTGTAATGTGTAGCATTTATGCATCTTTATGTGTAGTGCGTTTGGCTTGCCATTTTATCATGCATAATTTATATTGTTTGTTAGTTAAGTATGGAAATAATTGTCTTGATGCTCCATCCGAAATCGCCCACACATCAAAAATCATTCATGATCAGTTTTCATTTCACACATTCTGCCTCTTCTGCCATATTTAGTTAATCTATTGGAAAACAAGATGAGAATATTGTATTGTAGATATTTGTTTAATTTTGCGTATTACAAGTGTTGAAGGAAATCAAAAAGGCAACTATTCTCAATTCAGTGCCATCGAAGGATTTCAAAGATTCGCACATTCGCATCCAAATTCGTTTTCCGAATTTAATTATAATCATAATCCATATAATATCATCATTATACACAGTGGTGTTACTTATGCTTATTCATTAGGTTTTTCCTCAAAAGCTTTTACAGGTTTTTAAATATCTTGCTTATCTTCAACTTATAACATTACTTTTGTACTATATAATCAGCAAGAATAAGATAAGTAAGAAATTACAAATACTGAATGAGAGTTCCACTCCGCAGTTCCACTTCGTCAGAGTTGACGATCTATTCTATCCTTAATTAAATTCATACAATAGTCATAGTTTTACTTTACAAAAGGTTTTGCACAGGGGTAGATGGAGTTTTTGTCGGTGTGGACGGTTCCGACTCCAGTTTTTGCATGTCCAGTTGGGTTTGAGAAATATCGGAAAGTGCAGCCTGAATTCGTTCGAGAAGGGCCTCTCCTCTGCCAATGACCTCTTTCAGTTTCAGATATGCGTCATTGTTCTCCTGCTCCAATCTTCTGAGGCTTGCAAGCTATTACCAAATGGAAATGGTCAAATTGATATCTAATTGTTAGTCTAATTTGATGTGGAAATTAACGCAATTAATAATGATAGTGCCGTTCTCACCTGCAACTCTGTGGAAGAATCTTCACTGGGCAATGATTCTATAAGGTAATCAATATCCTTAGCACATCTTGCGATTAATGAGGCAAAGGTCATGGTATAGTCTGCAGGCAGTATTTCAAAAGAAAGATGTTATCATATCACGCCGTGCAAAATTCAGTAAATGTGTCATATAGCCAATTAATTATGTCAAAGTTCCCCCAACCTTCTTGAGATCCATTCTGACTGCTAGATCCACTTCCTCCGCTTCGATCAGGGAATTTACTAGGAGGTGCAACTTGCTGAAGGACACCGATACTGTTACAGAAGTTCTCGGCTTGCTAAAATAACAATTTAATACACAAAATGATTAATATTTACTGAATAACGGACGCCATTGAGCCTATAGCATCCGATGTAACGCCATGTCTATTTCATGTCGTCTCACTCTGAGCTTGGCGTCTACTTTTGAGCTTACTTGATTGACTGAGTCTTGCAACTGAGTCAGCCTGTCTGCCATCTTTCTACTGCTCCAATTTCGACGACCCACGACCGGTTAGAACAATTAAATAGCCAATCAGTCCACAACTTTGGATTTTTACTCATCTGCTCCCAAAACCTGACATCTGATAAGAGAGCTTTATAGCTGACAGTTAATGCTTCCTTTTAATGTAGGGTATGCGGAAATTGCCTGCGTCTCGAACTCGCAATTGGAAAGTGCGTCTCGTGCGTAAATGCGTCTTGGAACGACTTCCACTGAAATGACTTTCTTGCATTCTATACGGCTCAAGCTCAAAGAAGCTTCCTTCAATCATATGGGTTTGTTGTCTTTCTGCTGCTGCTGTGTTAACTTTTAGCTTTCGCTTGTCAATTCTCTTTACTCATACTTCATAAAAACACACAGTCCTTGTCCTTTTAGCAATCCGGCTTGTGGTGTTATATTTACATACAACAAGGTATTTATGTATTAAAAAGGTAGAAAGCTCAAAAGTCCAAGGTCTAAAGTTTATTGTCTAAAATTGTAGCATATTTGCGGGATATCATACCACAGCCACTGAAATTTTCCTTCTTCAATTTGTTTATACTTTGCATACT
Organism: Willowsia nigromaculata; assembly: GCA_034700605.1. Classification (NCBI taxonomy): domain Eukaryota; kingdom Metazoa; phylum Arthropoda; class Collembola; order Entomobryomorpha; family Entomobryidae; genus Willowsia; species Willowsia nigromaculata. The sequence goes on along the minus strand of JAQIXX010001884.1, from coordinate 4,944 downwards.
TTGTGATTTCCACCTCTTGAAGTTAGTTCCTTCCTTCAAACCAACTTAATAATCTCTTTCAATTTTAAGCATTTTGCATTCTCAACCTTGACAAGGTTGTTCATTCTCATATAGGCAGTTCGGCAGTTATCAGTGTGCTTCACCACCTCACATAAGGTACTCCTTGCTCACGTCTTATTAAAATCATAAATTTTCAAATTACAGGTCACATCAAGATCTCTCACCATTTTTCGTAGCAGAGCAGTAACTCTTCGTCCACCAAAATCCTCTGAACAGTGAACGGTCTTGAAAGGACATATAATGGCTGTTTACAGAGTAAGCTGAATGATCGACAATATTAACAATTTACGAGTATTCAATGTGTCTATTTGTGGGTGCGAAAGTAATCTTTGATATTTAATTAATCCGTAGATAATAGAATCATCGCGACGAGCATTTCTTGGAAATGGGGCTCGTTATGCCGCAAGAGCGTTTTCAACCACCCCAAGTTGTGGTAGTGACGTTGGTCCTAATTTTGGTAAGTTCTTCACTTTTAATGAAGATCATGAAGACTGGAAACATCTCAATTCACTCTCCTGTAAGCTATAATGTTGACTTTTTAATTATGTTATTGCAGAATTAAGTGACATCCAGAAAGAGCTACAAGGACTAGCGAGAAAATTTGCGAGAGAAGAAGTTGCAGTGAAAGCGCCTCACTACGATCTAAGTATGGAATTTCCCTGGGATCTCTTAAAAAAGCTGTGGGAGCTCGGAATTCTTAATCCTATGATTCCTGAGAAATTTGGTATGTCATTGCAGAATTGATTGGAAATATTAGTGATTATCTTAATTAATTTTCAAACTTTGTAATTGTGTCTTTGTTTCAGGGGGTACTGGCTTGGGATGTTTGGATGGCTGCATCATAGCGGAAGAAATCGCTTGGGGCTGCAGTGGCGTGTTCACAGCGGCATATGGAAACTCACTTGCAGTACGTGGAGACATTTAGAAAACACAATTAACGCTTTAATCATTTTACTGCGTTACGTTAATTGTATTAATCGTTGTTTTTATTCCAGTCTTCGCCATTACTGGTCGGGGGCAACGATGAACAAAAGAAAAAGTACTTAGGGCGTCTGGTGGAGGAGCCGCTGGTCGCTTCATATTGTGTCACCGAGCCTGGTGCGGGATCTGACGTTGCTGGTTTGAAAACAAAAGCTGAGAAGAAGGGAGATGAGTACATAATCAATGGCCAGAAAATGTGGATCACTGGCGGGGGTCACGCATCATGGTACTTTGTTCTTGCAAGAACAAATCCAGACCCTAAAGCTTCCGCTGGAAAGGCATTCTCTGGTTTCATTGTAGAAGCAGATTCTCCCGGGGTCACGAAAGGTCGGAAAGAAGTAAACATGGGGCAACGCTGCTCCGACACTAGAGCGATAACCTTCGAAGATGTGAAAGTTCCTAAAGAGAATTTACTTGGTGCAGAAGGTATATAGATTTGAATTGACTACAACATTGTACAATGCATGTTAATGTTAATGAACGAATAACCTTAAATGTCTGTTTTATGCACTATTATTCTGATGACAGGTTTGGGATTTAAAGTAGCCATGGGCGCTTTCGATAGAACTCGTCCGCCTGTTGCTGCAGGTGCAGTAGGGTTAGCACAAAGGGCTTTAGATGAAGCCACCAAATACGCTTTGGAAAGAAAAACATTTGGGACAGCAATCGTTAATCACCAAGTTATTTCACATATGCTTGCTGATATGGCCATTGGAGTAGAGGTTTCAAGACTGATAACGCAAAGGGCTGCATGGGAGTTGGATCAGGGACGAAGAAATACTTACTATGCCAGTGTGGCAAAGGCGATTGCAGCAGAAACGGCGAATAAGTCGGCTGCTGATGCTGTCCAGGTAATTTAACGATTTGTACATGCATTATTGCCGAAAGTTTCAAATATGCTCTGGCTGATGATAATTATTTTCTATTTAACTTGCAGATTTTTGGTGGAAATGGTTTTAACACGGAGTATCCCGTAGAGAAACTAATGCGTGATGCAAAGATTTTCAAGATTTATGAAGGCACGACAGAAATTCAGAAACATATCGTGGCCCGCGAACATGTTAATAGAGCTAAGGAATCGAATTAGGTCTTTCGTTTTACTTACGCTAATTAAGTTAAGGAGGATCATCATGACATTTTTTGCCACGTATTCGGTTAATTTTTTACACAAAATTTCTGGTGCTGAAGTAAAAGGAAAACTAATAATAATGGAATATATTTTTGTGTGAATCCAATCAATGTCAAATAAGTGCATGTGAGATCAGTGTGCAATAATCCAAAAAATAAAGTCACAAGTTATAATGAAACATTTATTGTTCTATTCTGTGTACTACTTGCTACTAATAAAATGCATACTGCAATAATTAAATATAAGACATACATAAATTTATTGTACGCAAAAAGTAAAAGCTTGTCTTGTCCTAATATATTCACTGTTTTGTCAATTATGTATCATTACGTATAGTACATATTTAAACCAATTAACTAGCAACTAGTTAAAATGCTATCTTAAATTCAAATAGTTATTAACTACATTAGTCACTTATACACTGCTTATTTATGATAAAACTGAGGTCCATTGTGTTTTTCATCTTTTAGTTTTTTAATGTCCACTTAGACGGCTATGTGCCTGAAGAAATTTGAAAATATCACTGCTTGAATCCACAGGTTGAATTTCAGGTTGACTGTTCTCGTCCACAAGTTGAATCATGTTTTCATCCACCTCAATTATCTCAATGTCGGAGTTAGTCGCTAAAGGCAGTACCTGAATTGCATCCCCATCGGCTCCAGAAGGCGCTTCTCCAATTACTTCGTATTCCTCTCCATCTTCCAGTGTAAAGTTTCCACTAAGATTTCCAACCTGAATTATGCTATTGTCCTCTCCAATAATAAACTGCTCTTGATCTTGTTGTGCTTCTGGAACTTTCTGGATAACAATATTCCCATCTCCCCATTGCTGGCTTTCATCGGCCAACATATAGCCCTCTGGCAGTTGAATAGTTTCTCCGTTTGGAGTTTGAACGAAAGTTACCTCATTATTATTTCCCACAACAACATTTGGCAATATGTCTGGTTTTACTCGTTTCGAGCCTCCAACCCTCAGTGAGGTAGATCCTCCTCCAAAAGCTGATAAAGTTCCACGTAACGACGAAGGAGCAATTGGAGTGTGAATCCGCTTTAATGTCTTTGTCATAGTTCTTGGATCATATTCAACAATGTGTTCAATTTTTGTAAGGGGAGGTGGTGGATTTGCTGCCACCTCATCCAGCCTTTCTTTTAACTCGGCATTCATGTAGATTCCGAGCTCAGGATGAAGTACTTGGTCTTGGGAACGGGGTACTGGGGGCTCCTCATCTGAAGACACAGAAGACCTATTCACTCTGCTCATATGTTGAAGATTCAAGTAAAGTGCTTCTCCCACAGTTCTTAACACTGGCTTCATCGTATTTGATAACAAAGTTCGGCTAGTTGATGGAGTGGGGTTCGTCGAGTCAAGGCCATATTGTCTTCTCATTTTCCGACGAAGTGTGTTCCGAAGTGATGTACATCTTTTACAAATATTTCCCAAACACCCACGTTCAACTTCCACATTGCATTCTGTGGAATACCAACTTCCTCCTTTTTGGATTACTTTGGTATTGATGTTTTCCAACTCTGACGGATCACAGTCTTTCACTCCAGAACATACCTTGACCATTGTAACTTTACGTATCAGATCCAGCATTTCTTGTGTTGATTTGATTGTGGGATGCTTGTCCTTGAAAATGTGTGTTTTGTCTACCCCGTCCAGTAAAACAATCAATTCAAAATTGTCTAAAACTTTCAAGCATCTCTTCATTCTGACGGAACCGTCCATCAAAACATCCGTTTCGTAGCACAACAGAACTTCACGATTCGTGTGAGGATCCCATAAAGGTTCGGGAATACACCAGCGGTCGGAAATAACACAGCTTTCTCTCATTTCCTTGTATAATCTGTAGATTGTAAAGTTTTCCTTCTTCTTCTCTTGTCTCAGCACTTCGGCAATGTTGTTCGCGATGTTACTTCGTATGAGGCTATGGACAAAACATTTTTAAAAAAATTACTACATCATCATCAGCTCATCATTCTGAATTTAAATATACAAGACATCATGTTTCGCTGATTACATACTTGTCTAAAATAGCTGGAGGTTTTCGAACTGGTGGGTACTTCTTTACAGGTTTCTTTACAGCAGGTTTCTTTTTCACAGTTGGAGCATTCACAATTTTCTCCTGGTCCTGAGCAACCACAGGGGGATTAGGGGCAGGGGGCTTCGGGTTGGCCTTCTTTTGAGCATTTGCCAAGTTCAAGCGATGACGACGTCCTCTCATATGAATTTCCTTCAAGTCGGTGAAACGCACTTTACAAAGTTTGCATCGAAAATTGAGAAACTCGCCTGCAAGAGTAAAGAGTCAAAAGTTACAACTTTTCCTTGATGTGAATCCTATGAAGTAATCACAAATAAATAAGTAGTTAAAATTCCTTACCAGATTCTGTCCGCACTTCCTGAATGTATGTTTGACCAGGTAAAGATTTAATAATCTTTTTCCCAGTTTCACTGATTTGACCAATATCAAATTCAGAAACATCTAAAACCGTTTCCGTTACAGTTTCTTCAGCAGGGCCTTCCTCCGTTCCTTCACTCTCCGCACTTTTAGCCTCCCCGACTATCTTCAACTGAACATTTCCACTTGCCGCTGCCAACATATTCTTCTTCATAACTGCCTGAGCCGCTTCCATAATATTAATCGAAGTCGTCGGTCCAGCGGAAGCTGCAGGCGTCTCCTTATTTTGTCCATAACGATACACCAACTTCCTAGCTTTCCCCTGTGGCTTTTTACTGCTACCATCTGCATCCCCAGATTTCTGCTGATTACTTCC
>JAQIXX010001883.1:0-29074 GCA_034700605.1 Willowsia nigromaculata | reverse complement strand
CAGGTAGGTCACAACAAAGTGTGAGCAAACAATTTTTCTAGATTTCCGACTTCACTATTATTACTAACTATGCGGTATTAATTAGGTAAGCCTTACAGTGGACTGTGTGTCTGGAACCAACCTCGCGGAAGGAGAAGAAAGTTTAGTGCTACATGAGTTGGAGGAAACAGTATCGCCGACTGATCCCCAACCTTCTTCCCCAACGAAGAAGAGTAACACTATTCGAGGGATATTTTCAAAATGGAGGTCATCAAGTCAGGAGGCCAGCGTTGAAAAGTCTGAGGATAGCCAAAAACTAGCGATTGAAGCTTCCTCAAAACCCAGAGAAAGCTCCATTTTCGGCCTTCTACCTCTCGCCGCTTTGAGATCAGCCTCTTCAAGGGAAAGTTTACATGGAGCAAGTGGTGGTAACGGTGGTGGTAGTGGGCATAGTAGTCAAAATAATAGTCCAATGACATCACCGTCTTTCTTAACTAAGCAGGTATTTTATAAGTACTCAAAGTAGGAATGTGAAGAATAAATCACTTCAAACTTATTCACAAGTTACGTTAATTAAATTGAGTAAATGTAATTGCCTTTTCAGTCATTCCGTTTTGGGAGTCTGCACCAGAGGAAGACGAGACGCTTAAGTAGAAATCGATCATTAGATGTTGCGCCGGAAGTAACATCTCCATCTAAAGACACTCCAGAAGATGAGATTTTAGCATTTCAAAGACGTCTTCAAAATCTTCCTGACTTCCTGGATACTTCAATAGAGCCTCCTTCCCCTCCTGCAATGCCCCCCACCTCACCGAGGCCTCGATCCCGTTCTGTGCCAAAGGTTACTCTTGAAGCTCCATTACCATTGATACTACCAGGCCTTTCAACCACCCCTCCTCCAACCTCGCCTACTTTACCGATCCCGAGCTCAGCGCATTTGCTCAGTCCATCAAGTCCTGTTCGTGGATTCCCTTCCGTGATTCCACCACCCATTCCCCCTCCACCTCCGTCTCCTGGACTGCTGACACCTCATTCTCCGAAAGCACTTTCGCGGGGCATTAGTCCTTTCGAAGAAAAAGTTTCCGCTGCAGGCAGTGGCAACGAGAGAGGTGGTGATATTAGCAGAAGAAGTTCCGTTTCTCCAGCGAGCTCAGCCTGTCGTCGGCATGACAGCATCTTTATTTCAGACATGCCTCTTGTTCACCGAGCTGTTCTACTCTTTGTAGAAGTAATGCAACATAAACTACCCTTTACTAAATATTATGCCATTTACTTATTACATGTTCTTGTGTGACTATCCAGTATTCATAAAATCTTTCAATTCTATTATTTCTTTTTCGACAAACTATTTCCCCAATCTTTGCATGCTTCAATGCAGTAGCTTACTCTTTTTCGCAAGCAAATATACCAAAATATTAATAATTAATACTAAACAATGTTCATATTAATCAGTGGCCACTGGTTTTAGATATTAAGACGCAATAGCAATTATTGTCGATAGCGGTTTAAAAATACAGTTGACATAGCGGGCATCGAAGGCCCAAGACTGGTTCCGCTAAGTTACTTGCTTTTGCTTTGCATTTAATAATATATTGCTCTGCAGTCACGTACGTGCACATGCTTTTCATGCTGTTTATATATTTCAAAACTTTAACAAGCCGACTCCAGTTGGGAAGGTCTAAAAAAAATTATTCCCATATAACTTGTACAAATATCGGAAATCCTCTTCTATTTTTAACGTAATTTGTGTGTTTGTTTTATGTTCCATTGGTAAATTTGTTATGCATTTCAATGTTATCCCCTAAAGATGAATATTATTTTTAAAAAGATGCCTTCGAATTCTAATGTCAACTTTGTTTTAAGGATTGGGTGACAACCTGTCGACCACAAGGGAAAAGTGGTGTCATTAAAGAGTTAAAAGATTTCGTTGCTAGAGTCTCTTCGTGTGGTCCACCATATTTGAGATGGGCAGATCATATACGCATGCTGTGTCCAGCATTGGTTAGTTCACCACTAAATCAAAACATACCTACTCATAATATTTACAGAAATTACGGATTGGGACAAAAAATCGAGCCGAACTTTCATTTGAATGTTTACTTTTTGCATGCAAAAACTATTAAAATTGATAACACAGCTTGTGGAAGAAGACACACACGAACTTGAGTCTCTGGAGGCGATCGAAACAGAATATTGGGAGGTAAGCCAAAAATAGTTATTTTAGTATCGCTCATTTCTCTTTTATGAAAGATTTTACACTTTCTCCACAAACATTTTCCAAAGGAAGTGAAGTACGTTTTCTAGAAGATGTATTCTATTTTTTATATGTATGTGACTTTGAATTTAGATGCAGCGACTGGTTGTAAGTGGAAATTTACCATGCAGCAAAGAAGAGGCAGCAGTGTTAGCAGGAATGCAGCTTCGACTTGAAGAGTGCTGGCCGAGATCCCGTCCACCGAAAATCCATGCTGCCCCAGCTGCATCTCCTGCACTTCCATCACCTAATGTTGTCCCTGAAAAGTCACCCGCAAGCAAGCCCAGCGAAGAGGATAAGGTAAAAAAACAGGGTTTAACAGCTTGATTTTCCTACATTGTTCTGATATAACCATTTTACAATTGGAATGCGCCCGATTTCAATCCCATTTCACGAGAATCATAACTATCAAAAAATGAAGCATTTGATATGCGTATATGATGCACAATGTACGGATTGTTCATGATGTGTAAATACGAAGCGCGTAACAGACATTTAGGTTTTTAACGAAGCCTAACGGATTTGTAGGACTTGTCGTTGATACCACTCCTGAACGAAAGTCCGGGTCCCGGCAAGTTAACCCAACCTGCTGGAGATGGCGACGGTGGTGGAAGTAGTAGCTGCGGTGGTGTTTGTGGGGGAGGAGGAGAGCTTCGCGGTGATGACCATTCCATGTACGCGGAAGAGATTATTACAAAGAAAACATCTGGCGTTGCTCGTGCTGTTTGTCTTCTTGCCACTTGCTATTCTTCCTCAGACAAAAATGAAATGTCGCTTTCGGCCTCAACCAAGTTGGAAGACTTGGTTCCACCTTGTTATGTTCACGCTGGAAACATTGTTCGCCTTATCAAGGTACTTTTATCAAATGATAAACAGCTCATGTAATTTATTATGTAGTTTAAAGTGCTTGCTTGCTTATCATCTCTAGAACTCTAAATATTTATATCACAATGTGGCTTGTGGAATACGCATACATTTTCTTTTATAGGTTAATTACATACAAATGGTTCATTAAAATAATACGGGTTGCACTAGGAGTGTTTTTATACCTAAAAGATAAGTCCTATATGTTTGCATCTGCATCAGAACTTCATACAGTACATGCATGGACAAAATTGAAAGTAATCATCACCCAATGAACATCTAACTGTGCTAATTTCCTCTTGGAAAGCAAGTTTACGCAAAATCACATCTATGTGGCTGTTCAGTTGTCGATTTCTCTCTCTGTGAAATGAATCAGCTAAATAGGTGTTATGTATTTTCTCCTCCATTTCACTCTCCATGCTTGTTTATATCTTTTTTGGATGCAATAAGCTTCTTACAAGCTTATGTCATTGACCAAAGGGCTATGAAAAGACTATTACTGGGGAGTCTTGAGTTTGCAGGTGAAAGTGTGTTGATCAACTAGGGGTTGTGGCTGCTACATGGAGGCAATGCAAAAATGGGTTTCATATGCATATCTTAAACTTTCCCGGATCCAATACGTATTGCACTCAACTTTATTAGTTAAATGGTATTTGCGGATGCCCTTTAACAGACGCTTCTAATAGAGACTAAAAACTATGAAAAAAACGCTTTGATTGGCAAATGGCGGATACAATGCTCATGTCACATCAGGTTCTTCTTGGTGTTGTAGCACATATGTCAGAATTCCTACTAATCGAAAGAAATTTTGGTATAAAAACTTGAGTTATTTCATGATTGACTACAACTTAAAACCAATGTATGGGCTACAAAAGATGGATTGAATAAATCGGCTACAATAATTTGAAATTTTGCTTACGTCGTATATAAAAAAAGTCGAAGCTAACAAACATGTCTTAGCTATTGTAAGTGTATCTTATGTTGGATATTTTGCATCAACATCAATCAAACATAATTTGTTTGTAAGCATATTATGCTTACAAATACAAAACAACGATGAATTTATCTAGAACATTTACGGAAGTAAAAATGTCATCATTCTGAAGAAATACAAACATCAATTTAATTTATTCAGTAAACACTTCACTTCAACCCATTTTGATCTTCTTAGTAGTTCAATGCTTTTCAGATTCTAGATCACTTTGAACAAAAATACATGAAGTAAGTATCATCAGCATAAACCCAATGTATCTTCATTTTACTTTTTCGAATTATCAAGGCTGGTTGCTGAAGCTGATAAAGTACCCACATGCATTTTTCCCTTCCTAGTCATTTAGAAGACTCGCCTTAGACAGCATACCAAAACTTTTTAATGATTCCCAATACTGAAAACGAATTGAAAAGAAAACGCGTTGAAGAGGCAAAATGAGAATTAAAAGTTAAACGAATAATATATTTGATACTCAGAATTTGCTTTCATTATTGTCGATTTCTCCAACAAAAGGGAAGGAGTAACAAAGACAATTGTCTCGCTTTTGAAATCCCAAAGTTAGTGAAAAAAATTTTGAAGTGAAAGTTGGGCAAGTGACATCATCTAGAACTTCCTTAAGTTAAACCAATACCGAGTGAAATTTAGTGGCAAAGACAATGGGACAGAGTCTGGGAATCGATTTACGCAACGATGAAGAAGATGAGGTTAGTATTTGCACATTTTTTACTACTGCTGCCTGTAACCTACCCCAGACTAAAAAGTCGATGTAGGAAAGAATAGGATGCTTTTTGCCCTTCCATCAAATATCCTCATTTGTAATTTTTGCAACTTCATGACTTTATTATTAATACTTTGTTACATCTGTGGTTTATTCATTGTATGGTGAAAGTCCAACGCGATCGCCTTGATGCGGATTACCATTAATTGTATTATCTGATGGAATTGTCGCATAAAATATAAATTGTATTCATTAAGCTTTCTCTGCCTCAATTTCACTCGCTCGAAGAAATACAAATAGGGGTAAGCCCTGGTGGAGTCAGATCAATCATGTCTTTATATCCGCGGATTAGTGAACTGGATTCGTGGTCATGAATCGGTAGACAGCTCAATGGTGATAGAACTGTGTATGTAGTAATCGTGGTAATGGTAAACATTTAACGATAAAAATTCCTCGGCTTCCATTTGATACCGGTTTATTGGGGAGAGAATTAATACAAGTGGATTTTCCGTGCTGTGAAATACTGTTGTTTTGGCCGTTGTGAAATAAGCATTCAACACTCACTGCTCTTTTCTCTCCTAGTATGATATTAGCTAGAGAACATGCACAAGGCATAATCCTCCAAAAGTCGTACCATTCTGTCCTGTTTTGAATTTGAACAATTGCTTTAGCAAAAACAGTGATCATCCACTTTTATGTCGCATTTGCCCTTACATTTGTTGCCGTGTTGTGGACGCAAACACAACTTGCCATCATCCTTCAACTAGAACTGCATCTCGCCTTTCCCTTCACTCTCGGTAGCCTTAATGCCACATTCAGCCAAGCATGCATGCACATGAATGCTTTGGCTCCGTCAATTTCTAACCGCCTCACTCTGGTGTAATGTGATGTGCGGTAATCTAGACTCTAGACATACGGATTGTTTGTGTAATGTGACCTACGTGGCGATGATAATAATAGTTGGTACAAAAGCGTTTTACTAAAGTTGCATTCACAGGCGAAAGGTTTCTCAGTTTATCGGTGTCAGTATTTCTTATTTGGAAACCGTTCTTACAGATTACGAACGTTAACGTTACATATTTTCAAGCATCATTTTATGGTCGTGGGGGTGGAGGCTCTTACCGACATTGATAGTGTAGATGCATATTATGTTAGTTATAAACAGGAGCAGTTGAAGTACCACAATTCGGACTCAACGTTTTATTCCAGGCTTAAATAAATAATCTTTCGCTTCCTAAAGATGTTCTCTGGAACACTTATCAAATTTACTTCTATTAACTTTTTTAACTCATTCTCTCTCTCTCTCTTCGTCCATGTGTGGGCGGTGGTGATGAAAGTTGAGCCACTGTGTTAACTATCCTTCCTCAAAGTAGTTTCGCATAATATGTATGTAACAGGAAAAAGATAGTAGAAATTTCATCATGACTCAGCATATGTGTATGAACTCAGACTAACAGGCTACGCAGTGCTCTTGTTAGCGTTGTAGGAAAAGAAGGGCAACAAAAAAATTTACGAGATTACTGACATTCCTCATGATATTTATTTGGAGTTTCAAAAGCACCATAATGAGTACTTTGACACGGAAACATCCATAGATACCCAAATACCGTCGCCAGCGTGCTATTATAAAGTGAATGTGGAAGGAATCTTCCTTGCTAAAAATCGCAAGTGCGAATAAAGTAAGAGATAAAACCGTTTTGCAGATATTGAACTGTAATCATTGCGTTTGGAAAGCATACTTTAAAAAAAAAGATTTATAATGCACATACTTGCATGTGTACTATCGGTCGCATTCTGGTATTCTCTGGATGATAGGCGATGGTCATATAGGTAGATGTTCTTTACGACGACTAATAAAATGGGAACGACGGTGATATTCCATTTCGCACTTTTATTGTTGAAGTGAAGATAGTCATATAAGCTACATCATAGACAGTAGTGTCTGGTTTAAAACAAATATTATGCTGTACTTATTGTTAGAAACATGTGACAACATTGATGAACTTACTCGTTCAATTAACCCCAGCCGTTCCAAATATTCGAGACTTTATTGCTGAAAAGGAGCACAACTGTTCACACATTTCGCATTGTGTCTAACCAAACATGTATTTTACGGGCCACTTACCTATGTTAAATTTGCCAATGAAAGGTAGGACTATGATCTTTTATTGTCGAAATAATGTGGAAGTTTGTCATGACCAAAAGATTGCAGAAATGTAGCAAAAGACGAGATCAGCGCAAGAAATCTTAATTTGTTTTCATAAGACGTCGAAACTTCTGGGCCAAAGAATTCTCCGAATATTTTTCCATTTTTCTGTGTCTGGCCATTTCCCTACAATGTGAAGTTAAAAAGAAACGTAATATTTTAGACTGAATCTCCATCTGAAGGAAGTTATATTGAAATATTTGTTTAACAAACTTATTTTTAAAATGAAAAAATGCCGTTTTTTGTATCCGTATTTTCTTTGCATTTTCAGATTTTCCCCTTTTAACTTTGAGAAGCTATATATCTGTTTGCTCTGGTTGAAGAGCACTCTCCAATTTTCCATTAGGCCTGTCCTTGTACTTTTTATTTATTTATTAGGATAACAAATACATGTGATAAGCTGGTATGTCGTCGAAGAGTAAAAGACAATTCGAAGCTTTGCTTGATCCCTTTTTCATAAACATAAATGCATTTTGTTGCGCAAGTAGAGAGAGACACAGTGTACTTCGTAAACAGATATATTTTCAGATTGAGATGGGCAATCTGCAAAGAAGTAGGAAGATAATGCCTCGTAATATGATTATTCCCTCTTCAGATGATTACACAGCTATTGGTTTATTACTCAACATTCCCAGGGTTTGTTTGTGTAGCTTTAAACCCTGGAAATCCTCTTGAAAATCTTTTGATGAGCAATAATGGCAATAAACAATACAAAAAATGGAAACCATCCTGATTCCATCTTTCCCTGTCAAATGCGTACAACACCGGCCTTCAAAGATCACAAAGCAATTGATTTCACTATGTATAGACGCGCTTTTCCTTGCAGTAATGCTTTCCTCCATGCTACTCTACCTACATGACTGTGTAGGTAGGAGCGTCTCACTCTACAATGTACTCCACTGTCTCGTTATACCCACTTTGCTGCGATACAGAATGATAGAGACTAGTGCATCTGTACATCGTTAGAATAAAGTTGTGGAGAAAGTATTTTTTTCATGCAATTTATTGGAAACTTTCTTTGAACTTTATGTTAACTCACAGCAGCAGAGCATGCATGTTGTATGCTTGCTGTGAACTTCTGAACAGCAACTCGTCACTCATCACATTCAGAGAGGCCGTCACACAAATACAAAGAGAAAAGTATCAATTTCTCATTAAAATTAGATGAATGCACAAATTTTCACCCAGAACCAGTTCCCTTTGGTGCTCTATCTGCATTTTTGGAACGTATAAACCTTTGTTTTTTTTAAACAAACTCTTTCCGAGCACTTCTAATGTGTAACCAAATCACTTGACGTAAACGAGACGTAACACAGTCAAAAATGATATAGTGTTCATATGTTTAACTTTTAGGATTGTACGAATTGAACTCGCAATCAGTATGAATGCTTAAATTCTCAAAAATAAACTCGTTGGTACCTCTATTACCGTGTCAATATATGCACACGTCTATGTACATTATACCATCAGTTTGATATGGATGACTGAAATAATCGCTCATTTCTCCCGGACAGACTTGGAATGATGTATTTTTTCTGACTGACTTGAAACATATAATATGTATTCACATTAGACTTGAAACACTGAACACACTGAACACTTTTAAATGTCGTGACTGCCACATGCGCTCATTTAAACTTGTTTTTGTGGTGAAAGTTTATAATTGCTTTATTACTCATGAAAAACAACGCGGACCCAGGTAAAAAGACTCTTTTGTACCTTCCTGCTTTGTACACCGCAATCATTTCCTCTCTCAAAACAAAACAAAAACAAGCTACCTGCTTCAGTAGATTGACTAGAGTATCGATGACATGTCAGCCTCTCCCTCTCATTAATGAAATGCTACGCTCAAGATGGATTGATCGTGAGTTTCAGTTTATGAAATCCTCTTACCGATGTCCTACCTTTCTCCGGCAACGTCAATACGATCGAAATCAAGTAAAACCTCATCAAACACGACAAGAGCAGCAGGAAGGACAGAAGACACTCCCTATTGAACGTTCCGCTGTCTAGAATTACCATCCGCTATCTCTCCGTGCGCACCATTACATCCAAACTACTTTTTTTAAAGTAGAGAACCAATGATGAAACAACAATAATTAAGATATGGTTGACTTAATGAGCAGCTTTTATAATTAAACAAGCAATAATTATTATTATAATCATGGCACAAAAATATATGTACAACATAGTCATAAATCTAGACAGCATCTCTTGTAGTCTAATGATTTGGAATGTAAATTTTTAAAACATTGCTCGTTATTCCTTCATATTGATAGCACGTGTCAAAATTTAAAACAATGGGAAAATTATGTTTGGTATTGGATAGCACATTAGGAGAGAGAAACGCACATGTAAAGGGCAGTTTTTATATGTTTTCTGAACAGACGTGTACTGTATATTTTGATAGATGTGAGCATTTCCCAGTACACACACTTCAAGAACAGAAATTGACATTTACTTTATTATTGCTAGATTTTTGCGATGTTTACTCAGCCATATAGATTTCTGGTTTTTGAAAAAAAACTGCTCTCATTGGCTTGCCATTCTACCACAACTGTTACTTTTCCCGTTGATATGCTTTGAGGGCGAGGAGTACATATATTTCTAGCCTTCCAAGAGAACCACCACCAACATGAACAGTTGTACATAATACTCATGTTTTGAAGCGTTATCTGCAGCAGCAAGCAACTGGATGGGATTTTTTATTAACCGATCGGATGAAAGATGTAAGAATGATGATGGGTGTATAGGTTAGAAAAGGCAAATAAATAAGGCTGTTTTGAAGTACAAAGGATCAGGTTTGACATGAAAGGGGGAAAAGTGTAATATAGTGTACATAATGTACTATCTGTAAAACGCAGACATGAAATGTCTTGAAAACAATCTTTTCGCTTCTTCACGTCTTCTACGTTCCGATTGCTTCACGTAAAAACCGAGGAATATTAGGATTCACAATATTAGAATGAGGAAAGAGGAAGTGCTCTTGTGCTTGTCGGTCAATAATATAAGGAAAAAGGTCCTCATAATAATAATACCAAGAAAGCATGGTTTCGTATTAGCAGGTAGATGGGCGCCAGGTAAGCTATAGAAAAAAAGAACATATGCGACACATGCACACGCACGACAAAAAACGCCCATTAGCCAATAAGCGCGTTTCGCTCACTACTTATGAAATTACACTTGTGATGAAACGTTTGTGGTGTGTCACCGCAAAAAAGAGTCAGCAGCATTGTCCCAAAGACGTGAAAACACTAGTAAAATGTCTTATTAGAAACTTCTCATTTTTGAGAGACGAGGGCATCATGACTTTGTTTCTTCTTCGTCTTTTTCTGAGTAAACAAGATATGTTTATCGTGTAAGTATCACCATCAAGTAAACAATGTGCAAGCACAATTTTACACAACAAATATAAACCACTGCATCTTTGAAAGTTAAAGGAGAGAACCTGTAGCGACCAGAATAAAAATGGCCACATGTTTGTTGTACAATATGCGTGTTATCTAATATAAGTGGCTATCTTTTCACTGTCATCATCATGATCACCATTGTGAGCGTACACACTGAAAACAAGAGCTTTGTGAGCTCTACATACACTGCAAACTCGTGTTTCATTTCATAACAAAAAAGATAATAATGTATGCTTCTTTGGCGTACATACTGTACATCTCATCTCATCTCAGATGAAAGGAATGACTAAAACTGTGCAGCAGCATCAGTCGCGTTTCGTCTTGTGCTCGCGTTGCACTTCTTCGTTTTACACACTCCCCACGTGTATGTTGGTGCGATATGCCACGGTGAACGTGTATATATGTTGGTGGTAGTGAGCATTTTATTCTCCTCTTGCTGCTCCTCTGATTCTCAGTTTCTAGCGGGGAATCTGCTCTAGCGAGAAGTAATAAGCGAGCAAAGTAGAATTGGAAGCGGACGAAGCGAAATAATAAGGCAAGAAGTTCTCTTGTTTGTGCACAGTACGGTTTCTTGTGACTTGGCTTGCTGGTCAACTCACCGCCAACAACAACCACTACATCAGAGTTCTTGCTCGCGCTCGCTCTTCTCTTTTTAGAGTCGCCAATTTGTTCACATTGGGTTCCCCCTTGCCACAAACGACTGTCTTGCTTGGAACGGTTTTTTCTGTCTAATATTAAGCACAACCAGGCGTTAGCTATGCCATGGCATGGCGCATACAAATAAACCCTTGCGATTCACACACTATCATTATTAAAATGAAAAAGTGCGAAGGTATGCATTCGTAAAAAGAGATAAGCTACTTGTGTAAAATGCAGTGTAGGTATAGCATGCATGAAATCTGGGTGAAAGGAGCGTTTTCGGGGAATGTCAGGAAAACAAAGGAAGAGAAGAAGTGGAAGCTACTTAGATCTTAAAATTATAATTGTGAAAGTTTTAAAATTAGCTGCAGCGGTGGATACTACCAATTTTCCCACGCAAGCGAATACTGTGTCGTACAGAAGTGAGCTCAGCGTTTTCTTTGAAAATTAAGTGAACTCAACTGAAAACTCGTACATATGCATAGTGCTGAGTATTATCATTGTTAGATTGATGCTCGCATGCATGTATGAATAAAACAGAGGATTGTGATGAGTAAAGTTTAGTTACATACACACCCTTGAGTTGTGAAATGAAAAGGGAAAATGTTATAATTGTTTTGCTAGCAACAATATTTAAACGCATTTTGGTCGCAGTGCTTTTGTGAAAGTTTTTAGTACGACTCCCACTGAAACAAAAGTTGTGTAGATGAATATCGTGACAACTGAATTTGGTTGTGGAGTTAAAGCGTGTAGTAAACCGGGAGCTAAGCAAAATTTAGGCTAAGAAATGGTGAAAATTACGTATTATGTGGAAACTGGACAGGTATATGTCAATACAAATATATTCAAAGAAGATAAGCCAAGCGGAAATACATAGAAAAACAACTTGAAAAAGTGGTTGTGAAATTTCTTGTTATTCAACTGCTTGCTAGGAGTCATTGAGAAGCACTCATTTTTTCAAAGATTAAAAGTAAAAGTAAGTACAGCCATGTGTCACACTTCATTGAAGTGTAATATGTTACAAATGAATATTAAAAAAGCAAATTTGTCTTAATGGCTTGCTTGCCAGCCTTTTGGTTTGTAGCTTATTTACACATCACTTCACCTGTCACAAATTTCTCGAAAAAAGAGCTAGACTTCTGTTACAAAATAAGCTTAAAATTTGCCGTAGTAGTTTTTCCACTTGGTGATTATTATTTTTTAATGTACAGGCAATGCATACGTACAAAATGAAATGATCTTAAACACACTTTTGCTCAGCAACTGCATACAGTTGTGGCAACCACCTTATTTTAGTGGGCTGAAGTACAGCTCATGGCTCCAAAGAAAGGCATTATCCCAATTCTTGCCATTAATTTATTTAGTGACAAACACAGTTTCTCTCTTTGCATGGATCTCTTTGTATGTGTTCCCACTGCCTTTTCCTGCTCCGTTTTCTTGGTTTTCATAAAGTACCACCAAACTGGATCTGCTTTCTTCGTGAAGTTTGAATTGAAAAGCAAGAGTTGCAAAAGACATTCAAAGAAAACCATCGTGATCATCAACACCATTCATCATGCTACCATTTTCCTAGCACATAATCAAATGTAAAGTTAGGGTGAAAGTGTATGAAAGCATGCGATGGCGTTCACAGGTTACATATTTAATGTAGACAGTGCAATTTTCTCACCGTTTATCGCACTCTCTTTCGTATAATTACATTTTGATACGTAGTCGAGAATCGTCTTTTACGACATTGCTCTTCTTTTGCAAGGTTACACGTAGTATGCGTCAATGCAGTTTTAATTTCAAAAAGTTTTAACAAGTTGCCTGTCTTGTACGGAGCTTGTCGACACACCGTTTATGAAACACCATTTGAGAAAAAAATATAAGGCTTTTAAAAAATGCTTAAAGTGGGCTGATGGGAATTAGAAGTGAAGTCCGAAAGAAAATTTTCTCAAGAGGATGCAAATATGAGGTGATAGGTTTGCCAAAAAATAAAATCAATTCAAATTTTCTTCGATAGAAGGGAAGCATGTCTGAAAGCAAATGTGAAAGATTTGCTCATTTTCCTTGAGTACACTTCACAACCATTCATCTCTGAGGCAGGCCTACTTTGTCTTTAGTACGCAGTTTCACCTGTAATTTGTGTGTAATGGTACTTAGGCATACAAGCAGGGGCATCGTCATCATCATTAGCGTAGAGAACGATGTAAGGAAAAAGGTAATATAACGCATTTAGCCACCAAAGGGAGGAAGTGAAAGTAAGCTGCAAAACGTCATGTTCATATCAATTTTCTCCCAGTATGCACATATGTGAAGGGAGTGTAAAGGAAAACAGCCTGCCATTCTGATGATAATTTTTATATGTGCATGAGATGTACTTACAACACTAGCTTCATTGGCATTTGTCGGAATGAAATGTTAGTAGGCCATTCGCTCCCTCTCTCCCTCTTCTTCATCCTCACTGTTTGGTTATTGTTATGATTGAATGAAAGTGGTAACAACATGAATCAGGCTTGTTACATGACCAAACCCTGGGATTCACGTAGTTTCTCAAGATGAGTTACGTAACGCAGCTATAAATTTCGTGGTTCCTGACACGACATACATGCATACAGTAAAATTGTATCTGTGGATATTGACGTGGAACTGCACTGAATATGTCTAATCCAACCTGTGATTCAGTATTTGCTACTCCCAGTCTGGAGGGATACGCTTATTCTAGTAGGGACTTTCATTAAACATTTATGTGTTATAGTTTAGTATATTGTATAGCAGCTCATGAGTTGCAATGAATGAAGCTCTGTAGCCGTCCATCAGTCAAATTATATAATAAATTTTTCTATTTGAGAGTTCGTGCGTGTCCATAATAGTAATAGTGGTAATTCATATCTTTTCCTAGTCATCACATTCACCCGAGTTTCTAGTAGTTTCACATCAACTTCTCTCGCAACTCCTTGAAAAACACTGCCTTTGCTTTGCATCATCATCATCAAGATTAGAATTGCATGGACGATAATGATGATGATGCATATTATTTGGGTACACTTTCATATCTAATGTGTACTAACTCAAGTGCGAGCACGAACAATCTCTACGATATTATTATGTACTATTGAAATACTTACTACATGCTATACGCTCCTAAACTAGCTGGTGAGAACACAGGCAAATACAATTTTCTATCACGCTTCACGCTGGATACAGTAACAAATATTAGAAGAGTAAAAGCGTTGATGCAGTAGTGGTAGTTGTAATGGTGCCTTTTTCTTAAGCAGGTAAAATTAATTTCCATTCTTCACGTTATCTTCTCAGAACTCTCACTGCCACACAATCTTTCATTAAGCAGTTCCCCTTTCTTTCTCTTTCACCACCCTGCTACTCTGATGCTACTCTGCTCATAAACATCATCAACATTTATTTGTTACTTTTATGACGGAAATTCTGCCAGAAGGAAAAGAATATGAAGACAATCACATACACTACTGTCGCTCGTCTTAGAAATCATAGTCATATTTGTGAATTCCTGTCTTTGTACAAAGCTGTGTTTGCAAACGAGAGAGAACCCTATCATCATTTTATATTCTTCAGTAAAGAGGATAACTGACTGAGTGAGCTGTGAATGAGCTTCTCCGTTTTCTCAGGTGGTAATGAATCAGAATGAAAAATTCCTGACATTCCATGCTATTCATGTAAGCAACTGTGGAGTGAAGTGATACAAGTCTGCACAGATATTATGGTGCCTTGGTGATGGCAATAGTCAAAGAAGATTATAAATCGTTACATATGCATCGCAGAATATCTCATTGTACATTACAGTGTAAGTATTTCCACACGAAGAAACTTGAACCACGTTTCAGCTCTAATGTCTGTGCATCGACGCGTTTGAATATTTTGTACTCTATCTGTTATGAAAAAATGTGTATTGTCTGTTAACTACGCTTACGTTGCAGTTATATAATTTCTTGTTAAGAACTACATAAAGGGCTTCGTTTTAATTTTTCCTTATACCGTGAATGAATTCAATTCCTATTATTCCATAAAAGTAGCAGGAAAAAAATGAATAGATTCTACATTTCTCTTTATTCCCAACTTTCGTATTATTTTTGGGATAATATGCACACGATAAATCTATTTCCCGTTAGACTTTTTGGACTTGAGTACTTCGCAAAATGTCTCATATTGTAATAAATTATGTCTTATTCGACGGGATGCATAATAACGCATGCATAAATTTTGGAGAGTATAATTTACGTAATATCTAGTTGATTTGTGACAACGGTAATGTCGGGAGTAATTGATTGTTGAAGTTCCTAAATTATGAGCATGTTAAAATATTCAGTTTTATAACATCTCTTGAGCGTTTGCAACTATACAAATGATGTTCAAATGACACACTATGTCAACTACTACGATTCAAAATAATTTTGTAATTTTGGTTGGTGCGCAGTTACATTGACTGATTCCAAACTTTCCTAGCAATATTAGACAAACTGAAGACATGTCAAAGAAAGGCGCCTTGTATTGCCTATAGTTTTTATTTTATTTTGTGACTTTAAAAATGCAGTAAAGTTTGTTATGACTTCATTAAGAATTCTATTGACGGAAACAAACCATAAAATGATAATTAAAACGGGTTTCTTTGTATGTTTTTTCATCGAAATATTGTTTTACATGTACCAGTTTGATGTGGATTGTCTAATTTTTTGTCTTGTGGCATTTTAACTGAAATAGCATAACAATGCCTCCGAGTTGAATTGAATGACAGACAAGCAGGCATGAAACATGAGCTGATATATACCTCGATGAAGATTACCATTACCATATCAACAGCTAATAAAAAGATGCTATCAACATAATTAACAATAATAATATTATCATTCTTCCTTCGCGACAGCTACCAGAAAGGAAATATGATTGTGCTAATCGACTGAATTACATCAAGTTGGAACGGTGATCCGACACACCGCGTTTTGTACACTTTTTGCATCAGTTTTCATAATCGCATGCTATTTGCTAGTTTCAATCAGTGTGTATACAAAATAGACCAATAAAACATATCTAAACAGTTACAAATAATGGTTTAGCGGAGCATCCTCTCAAGGCCAAGACATGCATTTTATGATAAATGATAGCAATACGTAGTACAAGTATTTATGTAACTTTGTCACTGAAAAAAAACTTATCAAGAGTGAGCCAAAGCACATTATCACTGTAATACTATCCATCCTTTTCATATCTCCACTCCAAAAATTATGCCAACTATAATAATAAACCACGCACCAGTAGATCAAATTATACTACTACTATAAATTCTTACTGTGTTGTGTGTAAACATAGATATATGTTCATAAAACTAGTGATTAGAAAGTTAGCTTAACTTTGTTCTTTAGTTTTGTACTCATGCATAAATTTAGCTAGAGTTCTTTGAAGGAGTGCTCGAGACAAGTGAAGGAGCAGAGTAAGTATTCAAACAAAAATGCTCACAATCTTGATGAAGCTTGTGCTGTGTCTTCCAATGTCACCACTCATTCCCTATCATCATCAAACTAGAACCAAAAATGTTCTTTTGTTTTTATTTGTTTTGCCGTCTTGCTGTGATTGCAGAGGAATTGAAACTCACATTCATAATATGCTTCATTTAAAATCGCATTGTCAACGAAGACATTGTAGGAGATTCTTTAGTCGCATGAGAACAAAACACTTAGGCATGACATCGCGGAAGTTGATTAATAATAAAACTTTCATCATCATTATGATACACCTAAACCATTGGTAATAAGCACATAAAACATGGGATGATATAAAGCATAATATGTGGAGTCTTTTCTTTTACTCTAATTTAATGACTTTTAGAACAAACACTCTGATGAGTAGTTTCGTTACATAACGCCAGCAGTGAATAGACTTTGTAATAAAAAAAGCATATCTTCCTTTCGAGGATCGCAGCCACGTGCAAACTGAACCAATTTTTTGGTCATATAAGTATATAAATACTGGTAGTAAAGATGCTTTGCGGGGATAAAAATTAAAAATAATCGTAGGTGTTAGGTGTAGGAAGGAGTTGGGTGTGCTTGTGTTTAATGTGCGCAATATATTTCACATGGTGCATATATCACGTATACGTTAAACTTTATTGATACTCTGCCTTTATGATGCAATATTAAATAATACTAAAAGTTTGTACTGGACACCGACTGATGTTTGGTAGAAGGAGAAAAAAAACTGACACGAGCACGTTTGCATAGTGCATCTGTTTGATAGTGACATCAGTATTCAGTGAGTACTCAACTAGTGCTGTGTTTATGTTTGTCTTCATCCTCAGTGCTCGTAGAAGTGGCAGACAAAAACGTATCACAAATATCGCAACTGTGTTTGCACTCGGTAGGCATATTTGCAACCTATGGCGAATGGGTAATTGTATCGTATTTAATGTGCCTATGTATGCATGACCTTCATCATGGAACTGGCAGTTCTTTATCACTAATTCGCATACTGTTTTATTTAATGACATGAACGATAAATACTGCCGGGTTTTCATGCACTACACACTTAAAATAACGATTGAATTTCTTAATGAAGAGAAGCTGCGTAGCAAAGAATTAGTAACAATTTACAATTATTCTCAAGCAATTAATCAGAAAAGTTTTTGGACAAGGGAAGAAAACGGCTTGATATGTAATTATTTGCGATTTCATTAACAAAGTAAATGGAGTTTTTAAATCAGTGATTAAGTTGAAGTATTTTAAGTGTCGCTGTAATGAAATTAGGCACTTGCTTGTTTAATTACACATTTTAGACTAGGTATTGATATATTTGTGATGAAGAGGCTATAAGTTGTGTGTGATTTTGTCGTTTGGTTGCAGGAGCAAAAGCGAAAATTGTTCCATACTTCAGTATACGAGTCAGCAACACAGCTTCAGAAGCTATACGTGCAGAGTTGCCGAAGACTTCCAGCATACGGCTGTCGCTTGGTTGTTGTAAAGGAGCTACTTCGAGGGAAAACCAAGAAGAAGGTAAATACTAAATAAATAAATATTATGCTGTGAAGTCTGAATGTTTTTTTTGCACAACGCACGCATGTATCAACTAATGTGATATTGTGCCCATGAGGTATATAAAATTTGCATATGACTACTCGTTGTTATCCATCCTATAGCTATGTAATGAGTTGTCATTTAATTAAGCCAGACAAAAGGAAAAAGTAATTTGAGAACCGAATAACGGTATTGTGTTACCCCGACAAGTTGCTATTTTTTCTACGCTGTTCTGAAAGATGAAATGAAAAAATTAATGCTACGCTCATACCAAAAACTCAACACACAATAATATGCTTTTTCAAGCATTCCTAGCGAAAGAAAAACCTACAGATGGTTAGCGTGTAAAAAGCAGTCTTAGTTGGTCCCAAATTGTTCCGTTGTCTACGTATTTGAAGTCTTTGACTTACATGTTCATGAAATTTTCAGAGGAACTGGTAGAATCTATTTTCAACTTTTAAGGTTTTCCGTAAAAAATAGACTATTATGCAATAACAAAACACATTTGTACTGTCTCGCATTTCTCTGTTGATTAAAATCTATATAGGCTACCCGTTTACTTGGAATCGGACCGGAGAAAATTATCTTGCTGGATTGTCGAACAAAAGTTCTAGCCAGATCCCAGTCAACTTCTGAATTGATTCAGGTGCGTTGCCCATATTTTCGTTTCATAAATAGAAAATTGCTTTCTATCACACAGGAAATAATACACATGTTCTGGAGCTGACTCGTATTCCATTCCATTAGAAAGAATATGCATGCAGTTTTGTTCTCGTTCCGTTTTTATGAAAAACAGTGGCGTGCTGGAGGAGGACGCAACCACGACCGACTAATATTAGAATTCCGGGGTACACGATGGTCCTTACTTGTCCCACCTGTGAGCAGTGGTTCCTCTTGTGGTGTTCCTTGTGGGCATTTAGGATCTGTGGGAGGTCTACGTGAAGCTGGACGAGCCTTATGGGCAATCTTACGAGAAATGGATTCAAATTTTTTGGATGATTTTTCCCTTTCACCAAAGGTTACGCAGAATGATTCAGGTATGAGGCTTGAGATTTATTGACATTTACAAAATCAGTTTTTATTTTTAAACAGAAATTAAAACGTAGTGAGAATATGAAGGACATGTAGCAAAAGCTTGAGTATAGTATATCGTACTTCACTTTTATTATTGGTATCGATTTTATATTGTATGTATCTTATTTGCAAAATAAAATGTTTCAATGATTTGCATTTCAGATTCACAAAAGAGGAAATGGAAACTGCGCTCATTAAATGTGAGTCCGGAATTGGAACAGTTGGAAAAGATACTCCATTTTCCTGAAGAATTGGCTGTAGCATTGGCCGAAACGGAGGCACAACTCTTTTGTCAGGTAAAACCTTTCAAAAGATGCTATCTGCTGAATACATATCTGCTTACAAATAAATTGCTAGCATTGACTACTAAATCATAGTGTACCATTTAAAATCAAAAGTATGCCTATAGTAGGTACGCATAATTGCAGTGTTATGTTCTAAGTTTAGACGAATCTGCATGGCGTGTTTCAAAGTTAGCAAGCAAATCACATTTCGGTTTAGGTTTCACATACGTAACATAGTATTCATCATTACGCATTTCTCTCCATTTGTGAAATTGTTTTCATGAACTAATGACATTAGTTTTCAGTGTAAATTTCCTCTTCCGACTCATTTATTTGACCCAAAACTTGATTTTCTCTGACGTTTTCTCCGAGTCAAATATTTTTTGTCAGCTTGGATGGAGCTGTTTGGCATTAGCACAACTGTATTATGTATCAATTCTCTTTGAATCTCTTTAGAATACAATTATGATAAATCCAAACAGTATTATATACCCTTAGATTTTCTCCCCTTTGGCATCCCTTCACATTTCGCAATAATGTCTCCTTTGTTTACTATTTATCTATAATGATTATCCTGCATACATGTTATAAAATGTGAATGCTAATGTGTATTTTTTGTGGAAAACTTGGGGACAATCAGGTTGCCCCGCTAGAGTACCTACGTCATGTGACCATGGACATTGGCGGTGCCACAGAGGGAATTGGCAGTGACCCTTCCAGCAGTCAATTGGGAATATCAGTACTCATCGATCGCTTTAATGAAGTAAGTTCCTTTGATGAAACAAGTCCTTTAGTACTTCACGTGTCATTAGAAATTTGTAAAGCACAGTACGGCTGGTTATCACCACAGGTGTTCCTTACATAAGTGCCCATAAATGTTTAGATTTCATATACACGCATATATACAAAAGTCACCGTTCGTATCATAAACATGCCTTGTGCACTCGAAAAATCCCTTAGCATCTATGTCTTGATGAAAAGAAAGATAAGTAAAGTAAGTATTTATTTCAGATACTATGCGGTTCTTTTTGTGTCTGTCTGTGTCATAATGTATGCCTGGTCACATACTGTATTTTGAAAGCCTATTAACAAGATATTACTTTATTTGTCAGTTTTGTTCTGCTCTTGAAAGTTGTTGTTACTCTCGATATATTGGATATCTTAGTGTTACATTTTGATTTGCACATCACCGTGCATAGTGTACTTGAGCAGCAAAATGCAAGCCTATATATACATTCATATATCAATATATTCAACCTCCTAGTTACATCCTCTCATCATTACCCTTTTCGCTCCCTTTGAAACTCATTAAGCTTGCTATAATTACTTGCTTTTCTTTCGGTCAGAACTGAGAGAAATCTCATGCTCAAAGCAAAAAAAAAATCCTTTGGATCTGCGGCCATATAACTGCACTCTGTACACTTTCGCACCTTCATAAGCGAAGCTATATATCTGTGTAAGAGTGAGTGGTGGCCTCGTCAAGCAAAGATGTTTCCAATTTCTAAGGAGAATGCATCAGAATCGCAGCACGTCTTTTTGACTTTCACTTTGTGATCAGAGGAAAAACCCCGTGGTGATAAATATTGTGGCTTGCTTGGTGGCTAGATACGTACGTGTGTGTGGCATGCATGCTTATACACACGATGTGATATATTTACTATGCAGCCATCGCAGTAGCCACATTTCCCCCAATTTTCCTCTCCAACTTTTGATAACTACAGTAATGAAATGCTTTAATAAGCCTTATCAAACTACTAGTTACCAAATTGGGGGAGAATATGCCCGAAAACTTCGTCCTTTTTCCTGTAATTTCCTTTAAATGTGCTTGGTTGTCTGCTAAGTACACAACAACACTAAAAGTCATTAACCAACTGTTCTCGTGATTTAGCTGCTTTTACTCACAATTCAAACTTCCTTTGTAGCTCATCATTTTTAATAATAATAATTCAAAATATTATAAAACACATTGATATACCGTTTATTTGGACAAGACAAGGCCATCATCTCGAGGTATTAAAATGTGTTTACATGTTTCCCACGCGCACGTTAAGGAGCACACCAACATGGCAAATTAAAGGTAGGAAAAATTGAGGGAAAATTATGGAGATTTAACAAAAGTGTATCAAGGGTGGAATTTAACGAAAACATTAAACTTAGATTTTTCCGATCCAATTAACCGTCTTCTTCTTCTCCTCCGCTTTACGTTGATATTCGTAAAAATATAAAGTCATGTAGAGAATGGAAACATGAAAAACCGTTTTAGTCATCAGCCTGGTTATTGAAGTTGAAGCTTAACTTTGATAAGTATATTAATAGTAACATGCACCGTACTATATACCTTACAATAAATTCTCATCATCAGTAGCCGCATAATATGTAAAAGTGTTTGATTTGAAGGGAAACGTCATTAGTTCGTTTCTTTCTATTTATTTTTCATCTTGTATAATAAATACACAAGTGGAGCTCCACTTGTATTCGTTCTCAAGCAATTGATACTGACTGGTGGCGATGCTAATGCAAAACTGAAAGAAGAAAAAGGATGCGAGCATGTCTTTCTTTTGCGCAGAGATTTTTAATGTATTTTTCTTCTTGATGTACACATGAACAATTTTACTGAGAGTAGCAGGAAAACAGAGAGCAGACCCCGACAACATGGAGCAAAATGAGATGCCAGATGATTGCATGAAGCTAAAATCTTATTAAAGATGCTCATCATTCCTGACAGGAGTGTATTTTTTCACTCTGTAATTTTCCCCACGAAAAATCTCCTATAACCCCATCAACCACTACTACTAGTACACTAGCTAGTAGTAGAACATACTATCTGTGAACTGTGAACTGAGAAAAACACAAATATGTTTGAAACACTCTTATCTCATGTACATAAGTTATAGATCTGCCTGATGATAATAGGGTATTCCTGAGTAATTACTTCATGAAAGTACACATTATGTTGTGTGTATCTGATGTGAAGTAAAAAATTATCTTGCTCTTCACTTTGAGTCATTTTGATGAAGTTAATGAGAACGGGTTATATTTATATACTACTATGCATACATCAAGTGTCTGGGTGTGTACTCTATGTTTTTTAATGTTTTTATGTAAAAAATAGTTTCTCCAAGTAATACTATACACACTCAATTTTTTCATGTCTGTTTCTGTCCTTTCCCTAGATAAGCTCTTGGGTTACACACTTGTTGGTCTCACCGCCAAGTCATGAGGAGCGGAAAGCAGTTTTGTCTTGTCTTCTCCGGGTCGCTCGCACAGCGTGGAATCTGGGAGCGTTTGGAACTGCTGTGGAAGTTATAGCTGGGCTGAAGTAAGTCTCTTTTCCTCTTCTCAAGACTTTCCCTCTACAGAAAACGCTCCACATGTTACACTTTTCTATGAAAGGTTTTCAAGCAAAAATAGGAGGAAAACATTATATAAAAATGTGAACGAGTCTTTTATTTGTGTGGGTTATTTGTATGCTTAAGTGTATGCAAGATGTGGATTTATGCTATTGTATACCGTTAGTCTTGTATTCTTCCTATTTAGATATAGAAATATATGTATTTATTGTTGCTCATCGTACAATATCATAACATGATTTCAGTAATAAGGCATTGACAAAGATGATGATAGTGCTCATTTTTTGTTGTGATTGGGCAAGGTTTAAGACCCGTATAATTTTAATGGGGGAGAATATTCGGCGTATTCCCTAAACGCTTTTCAAATGCATTCTACCTTTCCATAGTATAAAACTTGTTCATACGTGGAATTGATAGAAAGGAAAAGACGACTCGAGATGCTTCCTTCGGTCCAATTAAGTATTTAATGCTATTCTGATGCTCACATAAAGCATAAATAAATAAATCTAATGTATTGGGCATATATATTGGGCATATTATGTAGCATTGACGATGGGCAACAGGAAACATAGGAAAATCACGTAATAGGGGAATAATTGGCATTGTATGGAAAACTCTCAGTAATATTTCATAGGGTATACACACCTCGTAATTATAGTTTCTTCGCTGATTTCTGTTCAACTCTTACTTCCTTCGGTGAATTGCTGGAAAACTCACATCGATCAGGTGTAAACATTTATCTGGAAAATAGGATGTATCTTACAGCATGCTCATTTTGAGGACACTACTTTTACCTGAATTTATCCGCAAGAGTTACCACAACAACATTTCAAGTATTATGATATTAAGCATCCATTCAGCTCGTTTCAAGTGCTCCTTGTGTGGATGTGGACACAGTAAACGAAATGGAACTATGTATGGCAAGCTGGTCATGCTAACAATTACAACCTTCCAAGCGACCAATGTAACGGGGCAACTTGAGATGTGAAAAAGTGAAGTTGCTGAGAAAATAATGCATGGTTAAAGCGAGATCAAAATGGATATATTTTTACACTTCTTCGAATGTATTAGACATTGACGATTACAGTCTAGTTTTGGGAAAAACTTATCCAAGACGAAATATGTTTTGGCAGCATTGGCAATCAAGCGCGACAAAACCAAGAAATCCCTTTCGGTACTCATGATGCAACTGGTTTAATAATGCGGGCACTTGGGTCAACCATCAACAAAAACAAATTGTCCAGTAAACACGCATTTATTATTGGAGGCGATTCTTCGTATCTTTGGATATCGCTGATGTCACCTGAATTCTTACCTTATGCTCCTACGCTGAATCTAGTAAACCGAGCGAGATCAACATGATAGTATGTATTAAAATCATACAGAGGAGTAGGGGCAGGGGTTTCTTTCGGCCTCCAGCCGTTAAAGCCAAGTTGTAGGCCGACGGAAACTACTTGCCTCTATGGCTCTGAACCCCAGCCAATACTGCTATCCAACTATCAATTTTCACTTGCACCAGGAATAAGGGGCTCTTCGGCATCGGTGTATATGCAGTGACCATGCATACTTCAAAGGAAAAAAATTTTCAAACATAACATCCACTTTCCACTAATAACTTTCATCTAGTTGGATGGAATGGATGATAGGTGGACTAGATCATGATTTTGATGCACAACTGGAAGAATGTGGACGCCAAGATAAACAAGACGTACAATTATCTATAGTCTTTAGTCTCTTTTAATTAATTTGTTCATGCTGAATGCTGTTTTGTGGTCAGTTCAAAAAGACCTGATAGATCTCTTCATCATCAAGTTTGTTATCATAATCTGAACAAAGATAAAGTAGGGGTTTGATTATACAACATTTAAATTGTTGTACATTTTAATGTCACGCGTATTGGATAGGTATTTACTAAAGAAAATTCATTTAGTTGTTCTATAAAGCTGCATAGATATAGTTTACATGTGGTACTTCTCACATTACAGGTCACCAAAATTAAAGCCGTTTTGGTTGTCCCTGCAAGAAAAAGATGATTACGTACCTACTTTGGACTACTTGGCAAAAGCGCTACTTGGCACTGCATCTGACACTAATCTGGGAAAATTAGATTCTGACACAGAATGGAGTGCTCCCGAGTATGAAGCAGCGCTGAAAAGAGCTTTGAAAATCCCGTCGTGCCCTATGGTTCCATTCTTTGGAGCGTACCTGAGAGAGCTGAGAACTGTTTTGAGCACTCCTTCCCTCATTGTGCTTTCTTCGGGCTCTGAGCAGCATCAGTTGCAGGTAAGCAACTGTGATATTGGATTGCAACAAATTAACAACAAATTCAAGTGTCAGAATTTACATCTGCGTTTAAATTTTAATTACCAGCCACTGGCTGACACGGACGCTGATGATGATTACTTCACAAAAATTGGAACTGGGAGTTTGCTGAGCATGAAAAAACTACGGAAAGTTCAGTCTATTTTCGAACGTATAACCATAGTCCATCAGCATCACTCTAAGAGACAGCAAAAAACAGCATTTCTCAACGCAGACAGGCTCAGGTTAGCTGATAGTGCTAGTATAATTAAGCGGAAATCGATACAAGCCATAGCAGTGTGTACATATTATGACATATCACTTGACAATAAAGCTAAGAACGGTGTCCTTTTTTCATTGCCACAATTAAGTATCCATACATCAAGCATTGAAAGATCCGGCTACCCTGATGACGAAGATTCCCAAGACAGTTCCGATGAGTTTTACTGTCACAAAAGTGATGCTGGGGAAGAGCCATCCCGTGTTTCAAGCTTTTTTTACGAACCAGTTCAGCCCATAAGTCACGATCCTGAAGTATCCTTCATCCCTTTTGACAGCACAAGGAACTCCATTGATTTGCACACGCTGCAAGCATTGCATCACGGATGTACAGCTATTCATGTAGACAGTGATGGAAGATCTGCTTTCGTATGGGTAAAACTGGAAAAGTCCTGTGGTACAATAACCTGGAGTAAGCCCGTCTGGAGCTCGCTCCGGTTCTCTCATGCTCAACCCGACTATTTTCTAAACGTGGACCCAGAAACCCTTCCAGTTCTACCAGGGCTGCTTATGAAGTATGGTAGTGGTCCAGGAAGTGGGAGCAGTGGTGCAGGCTCCAGTGGTCCAGCTGGACTTGGACCGGATGTTGCCAACGTTGGCCCAGAGGAGGGTTATCTTGATCTCAATGGGGTGAAGGAGGTGGAAGTAGGCAGCAGAGATATTGATGTTGCGGCGGCTATGAAACGGTAAGCATAATGTGCAATTTTAGGTCCGTTTTTGTAAGATACCTATGCTTGCAAATCTTTGTCATATCATTCATTGTAAAGAAATATGTTATCGGTTGCTATCTAAATTCATATCATATAGATACGGTGTGGAGTCATGGTCCGTGCAGGATTCTTGCATTTCTCTAGTATTCGGCATGGTATTGAGCGATAACCGCTACACCGCGTTTGTGTTTCCTCCTCGCTTGGCTGCCGTCTGGTTAAATGGTAAATGTTAAGCTAGACGTTACACATGATAATGCTATTAATAGTCTCGATTAATTGACAGCTAAGATTAGACCAAGATTGATTGATATTTCAAGGGTTGAGAGCTGTCGTGAAATCTCTTCGTCGTGTGATTGGTAAACCAGATCGTCGATTGGTATGGTTGAAGGAGCAATACTTACAGCTTTATTATGAAGATGGACGTTGTCTTGCTCCCACGATGGCGGATGCTATTCGGGTATTTACAAACCGCATCCTTGACATTATTTTGCAATTTTAATTAAGTTGTTGAAAGTGGACCAAGTTCCACATTTGCAAATTACATTCATTCTATCGTCTTATTGTTTTCTCTCCTCTTGACGAAACTGTTGTTATCATTCTAGGTTTTTGGCGGTAGAAGATGGTCTTCCGCCACTCCACAGGGTAATGCGCCCGACACTCCACCATTTAGAAGAAATGCGTCTGTTAAATTTAGAAAGAAGCGATCATTGGCAAACATTCATATGATAAAGGTACATAACGTAAGTATTGAGGCAATCGTATTGCCATAAATTCAGTCTTCTTGGGCTAATATGTTCCAGTAGTCTATGTATTTGTTTGTCCACTAAAAGCCTATTTAACGAAAACTTAATTTAGGAGTCATTAATTCGGGGAACTGAACACACGATAAAAGAATTTGATCGACCGCCAAGTCCTGCTTCTAAAGGAAAGACTGACGCTGGAGATGGGTCTGCACCAAATACACCACCACATCAACATCCCACATCACTTACGCGAATAAAAAGTGCTGCTTCGATGGTACCTGGAACATTTGAGGGATCTCCTTCTCCTCAAGCTCGAGTTTCCGCACTCACTCATGAAACGAGACTGAACTTTCAAAACTTTGTTTTACTTTTTCAAGCTTTTAGGTACGTCATTGGTCGATATTAATAACAAAAAAGTCTTTTGGGCCAGCAGAAAAAAAATGAAAATATGCATAAAATTATAATTAAAAATATTAAATATAAATTAGTTTACGAGCAAGAAAGGATCTAAGGGACTTATTTGATTCAATCGCTGTCGCCCAGAAAACTGATTGTCAGGCTGAGTCTTCACTCCCTGATTCGCCCGATCGAAGTCAGTCGTCGTCGACTTCAGGTTGGACTTTTTTGCTTGTTTTTTTTCTTCAAAATTTTTTGCATAGTTGATTAACACAATGTGTGCCTAATATAAATGTACCGTAGCTGGAGCCACTCCTCGGCAAGTATTTAAAGGCAAAATACATCCCATCGGCACAAAGCCGGAGAGCAAGTTCATTTATGACGCGATTGCATCTGCAAGCATAGTTCAAAATGGAGCTGGAGTTGAAACTTCCAGAAGTCGGGTCGTTACAATGTCAGGATTTACAACTTTTCTAAAAGTGCAGCAAGGCGAGAGGAAAACAGAGGCAGAAGTGAAAGCGCTTATTGAGGTTAGTATTGAGGTCTGCATGAAAAAACCCTTGAATATGTTCAGTGTAGTAATTTGAATAAATATATATTATGTTTATTTGTATACAGCGCTTTGAACCTGACGAGTCCTTACGGCAGCAGCATTGCATGTCTTTTGAAGGATTCGCAAGATATATGATGTCAAGTCATAATTTAGCCTTTGTCTGTGAGCGAATAGTACCTCAAGAAGCAGAGCTGGATCATCCACTTGCACATTACTACATTGCAGCTAGTCATAACACGTATTTAACTGGGCATCAGTTGAAAGGAGAATCTTCGGTTGAACTCTACAGCCAAGTATGCTTTTGTTTAGGAACTTTGCGTTCCAAATTTTATGAAGGGGACTTTCCTGTTATATTGACGGGATGATGATAGGCGTGTGGTTTTAATCCTGGGTTTGTGCAAAATTTACGCAGGTACTACTTACTGGATGTCGCTGTGTTGAACTGGATTGTTGGGATGGAGACGATGGTGATCCTGTAATATACCATGGACACACTTTCACCACCAAAATTCCATTCAGACAAGTAGTAGATGCGATCAACCGAAGCGCATTTTTGGCCTCGTCCTATCCTGTAATCCTTTCCATTGAGAACCATTGCTCTCTCCAGCAGCAGTCCAGAATGGCCTGGACATTTCAGACGGTCTTTGGGGAGAAGCTTATTACGAGATTCTTGTTTGATGTTGACTTCACCGATGATCCATGCCTCCCTTCCCCAGCTCAGCTAAAAAATAAGATACTAATAAAGAACAAGAAGATTCACGCTGAAATCATTCCTAATCCCCCAGTACATCAGTCAACTACAGCACAGAGTTCTTCAAATCCGTCAGGCAGAAATCGATCTGGCAGCCGTCCACAATCCGCTAGAACTAACAGCATAGTGAGCAATGTCAGTGGGGGCTCCATGAATGACGAGTATTCTGAGTCTGATTCGGATTATGAAGATGAGATTCCTGATGGTACTTGATGACTCCTTTATGAGTTTTGCTTATTTGATACGCCATGTGTACAAGCTTGTGCATTATTCATATCTCCTTTGCATTGAGCATTATTTGCTATGCACTTGAAACATAACCAATATTAATAAAAAAAAGTATTAACTTGTTTGTAATTTATGGTTGCCTTTTTAGAGCGTCTTGTCGTTTCACGACAAGCCTCAGAACAAGCCCTTCCCACAACACCAAGGACGGATTCTTTGACTAGTCAAGAGTCGTCTGTTAAGAGTACTAAACGTGGGGGTGTCCTACTGGGCACAAGTGCTCCATCCGTTACGGGTCAGCAGAGTGAGCAAGGTGAGTGGGTGGTGG
>JAQIXX010001882.1:0-29078 GCA_034700605.1 Willowsia nigromaculata | reverse complement strand
CAGGTGTGGTTACTATTTTCACCGCTTTTGTCAAATTTCGTCACTTGACTTCCTTTGGTCAGAGTTCGTCACTTAAATGTACCGATTCATCTACGTTTCTCCCTCGTGTTTACCACGATTTATTATTACTGTGGCAACAAACAAATTGTCTTTTATAGCTCAAATAGACAACGTTGTTGTCCCACTGACGAAACAACAACTGTGTCTCACTGGAAATAATCCATTAACGATTAATGGCAGGTCCATTATTCGATTATTCCTCTTGCTTAGTTCTCTCCTCTGCCTGCCGATTGCCATTCCATTGCTCTGTGTAGCGTGTCTTGTTGTCTCACAGTTTTGCACTGTTTTCTGACTCACCAGTGGTGAGTCACCACTTTGTTCTAAGCTTTTATTTTTCCTATTGGTTTACCTTAAAGTCTCACACACGCTTGACGCATCATGGCATCATGCCTTCTCCATGTTCTCTCACTCTCTCTTTCTCGTGCAACCAATAGACCGTTGTAATACCGACAAAACAAAACAGATCTACAAAATACTATTGTAGTAGCTGGTAGGATAAAAATGACGAAAACATGCCTGTTTGCTCTTTGCCGCATATTGCTGCTTGGATGGACCGGTGTGCAGCGCGGTATAATAGCGTGGCCATTAAAACGCCATAATTTTTACGATGATGATCGAATAGAAAATAAAAAGTTGTTTTTCTCACTGATTCACAGTGACTTGGCCATGTGCTCGTATTGCATTGCATGGAAAAAAACCATATTATTCTGCTTCTCTGTGCAGCGCTGCTATATACTCAATTATTTATCCGGTCAAGACCCTTTCACTGACGGGAGGAGATAAGGAAAAACAAGGCATCATGTGGACAATTATTGGATATGATCTTCCAGCTCTTCACTCTCCACAACTATCTGGAAATGCAATGGTCGTCATTGAGATTCTAATATCAATGACGCTGATGATGATAATGGTGAATTCAGAACTCACCTTTCGCTATCTATTTCCTTTTTCTGCGAACTTGTCACATTGCGATAGAATTTTGCAAACATTCGCTGCACTACACATGTCACATGCATTGATTCTAGTTATGATAATTGGATTAGCTTATAACGTACCAGCAATGGCAATGGTGCATTTTTCACATGCTGGCTTATGTTGTCACTCCTACTGTGGGATAGAATATCTGACAATGTCTGATAATATGCAGTCCTAACCCAACGGAACTAATGATATGGAATATCGTTGTCGCTTCAGAATCCCTGGAGAATTGATTTCTACTTTGTAGAAACAGGGAATGCATAAGTATATCATGTTAATATGTAACTCGATGCAATTGTAGTTGCGAAATAATTTGCATAATCAAAGCAAACGAAAGGCAAGGACTACAAACACTGCTGTAGGGATCGATTATGCGAATTATCCTGTCAGGAAGTAGTAGTTTATTGATGTGTGTTGGCTCATTTTTGAAATTTCCAGAAGCAAATCAAGTAGATAACTAACGAGAAAGTGTACAAGGGCGGGCGTCTTCTTCCGCTATCTTGTTTCCTCATGGATTGATTATATTATGATTTGATAGAATGAAATTTCACTTGTCCGTTACAAGTGTACATATAAAACTTTTGAATTTCTAATTGGTTGTTTTAGCCCTTTTAACTTTAATGATGGACGTGAATGGATGCATATTATGTATTATGTATAATCATATTTTGGATAGGGAAATTTCAGGTAACATATTTCCAATGCTTTCAAGGCTACAAGAACACTTGACTTGAGTTTTGGGTTGAAGTAGAAGTTTCATTCTGCGCATCTGAACGGAACCTATTTAATTAACTTAATTAAATCGCTTACATGTCTCATCCGGAGTTTCACATCAAGTACACTGCTTGTAGAGATTGCATACCCGAAATTTCACCAAGATGCACAAGGACAGGGACACTAGAACATTGCATCGTTTCAATTGTTGAGCTTCGTAGATTTATTATATTCTCTTGTGCAATCTTTTTAGATTCACCTTATCAGATTCATCGTCATGTTGCTTTGCTCATTCGGAAGTTCAAGCGAACTACACAATATTGATTGACAATTGTGATGTGCTGTTGTGCGATATCAAGCAGAACTGATATCTTCACCACAGTGCACTGCAATCAACAATCGGACATTTCCTCTGCAAACTCGTTTTATGCGATGTTTGAAGAATACATATATTTTCTCTGTTTGACTAGAATTCGTGTAGCCTGCAATTGCGATACAATGTACGAGGACGTTACTGTCTTCTAGATGTACTATGTATTATATTTTCTGCTCTGCACTTCACCTTCATGCGGATCATCGATCTACCGTCAACCTTTAAGTTTCAGACCCAGCAACCTCTGTTTGAATGACTTTTAGTTTAATTATAGGCCATATAGTAGTAAAAGCAAAAAGAATGCTCGAATGTTCATGCACATCAAATACGCTCGAAAGCTTTCCACCACCCACATTTAAGCTAGGTACTTTAGTGTGTGTAAAACCATTTACGCTAAACAACAGTGGTACGCCATATAGTGTGTCGTACATTTGTATATCTCAACACTTTAACATTATCTAATCCAGCGACTCCGGTCACTGCCACTTGTTTTCATCATTTATCTCGGTCACCGGCTACGTGAGTCTTCATACAGCCTTCATAATTAAGATCATTGCTGTTGCTGGATAGATAAATGAATAGATAGGTTGCAGGTAATTTCAGTTTAATCTTTTCTGAATGAGTAACGAAAACGCATATACTACAACGCATGGGTTGTACATATGTAGGTACATTGAGAGACAACAAGAAAGGCTTCCTCCCACAAATACGAACTTACCAAGATAGGCTTATACATACATGGATTTATTTCAATTCATAAAGTTTGCATTTTGTAACTTCCACTTAATATTTGGCTGCAAGAGAAAACCAACTAACTAATGATCTGACACGTAGTTTGATAAGACAGCACAAGACCATGCCGACTTCATGCTGCTGACACTATGAAAACAATAATTATATTTATTTTTACTCATATATCTCTCCTCCAATCAGTTCGCCCCAAGACAGTGCACATAACATTCAGATCATTGCAACTTTCCATTCATTTTTTATAATTTACTATGTATAGTAGTACAAAGTACTCTTGAGCTAGTTGGCCGAATGTTTATAAATTTTGTCAACAACGGATTGTTTGTTTTGTAGTTTTTCAAACTTGTTTGCTTTCGTGTCATCGCAAAACTTCAAACTTACTGCCGATCCGTGTTTGAATGTGTATGCCTCAATATGCATGTCAAAATTAAAGCTTCCATATTTAGACGAGTAGTTGAGAAGCATAAGGAATTCGTTCGCATTTAACTCATTTTTCAGGGTATTTGGGCCTACTAAACCTTAGTGAATTTATGATGATAATGATGAAGACAGAGTAACCATAGTAGTAATATGATGCGTTGAAGTCTGGTCTCAATCTTCATAGCATTTTCCTTCTATTCTTCATCGTATACTAATGGGCTCTTAGAGAAAATTAACAGTGAATCTGCTTTGTTTTTTAGTATGAAGTTTTCTTCCAATTCATTCACCTAGCTACTCCAGTGGCAAAACGAGCATATCTTATGGTCTTACAGGCCAGTCTGTTACACCGTCAACCGGTGCCAGTCAGAAATTCTGACTCTGAATGCTGCATTTGGAAAGTAGCTGTGTACTCACACTAGTGACTAGTGTCAGTGCATTGCATGGAAAAGGGGAAAATGAGTAAAAAGAGGTAAAATCGCATTGGATGACAGATATTGAACAATTTCAAAAATGCGTTTGTTTCAAATTTAGTGCTGATACAATTTTCGTGCTGCATTTTAATTGAACCTGCATATCAATGAGAATTTTCTTTTCAAATTTTGTTTATTTTTACTTATACCTTATGACCCTTCATTATAAAGCACAACACAGCCATCAAATCTATAAAGCTGTGCAAAAACCTCTGATGCATGGTGTGTGTGGTTTGTGTGCAAAAAGAATAATGATCATCGCCGGCAACCAACCACTACTACCACCCTCCACATTACACACACCGCCACCATCACATCCTGTTGGCAAGGTAGAAGTTTTGTGTTGCTTTTGACGTTGATTTGATGATGCATCATATTCAGTCGTTCACGATTCGCAATGCTTTATGTGTATTTGTTTGTGTGGTGTAGGTAAATTTGCTTTCTTTTGTTATTCCGGCTTTCCGTTATCCCGTTTCATACTTTCAGTCATCTCATTTAAATTACAAATAATATTTATGCCTACTTTGGCAGATTTCTGCAGTTTGCAAACTACCGTCGTCCTTCCATTGTGCCTTGTGGCTTCTACATTCGCTATACGATACGGTGATGCCCTTAGCTTTGATTATGATGAATGGGAAGATGATAGGTATACCGTAATGAAATTTTCTTCTTAGGCTCCAAAACTATGGAGATGGATGATGATGATGCTAATAACACAAATTGCTATCCAAATATAGCATCTTCTTTGGGTTCCCGTCTGCCTCTGAATGAAGCCCGTAATGTGTCCACGAATTGTGGAGGCCGTAGGCGGATGTTCGATACCTTGCATAAAGTTGTTTCACTCAAGGGTACTTTCACTTTGCCATGCTTCATTGAAAAGATGAGACTTGCCGGATGCAAAATTACCAAAATGAAGCACTCCTTGTTAAGTTTCCGGTAAAGGGAAATTTTCCACTCCTTTTGGTGATGATTTTGTGCAAAAGTTGAGTAGATATAAGAAAATAGGACTAGTGCATAATTCTTGAAATAATTAGCCTCATTGTGTTTCATCATCAAAAGGAAGATGCTGCTTATACAAAGGAATAGAATGAAGTATAAAACCATGCACAATTCACCTAATACCATGCTTGTGTTCTTGTGTAATAGAATGAATGCAAAGTCAAACTAGTTGACAGTTTATGAAGTTTGGGGACTATTTTTGACACAGGCTTTAAAATGTCTTCATTTTTCATCCTCTAAACTGGATGTAATATATTAATGGCAAGGAGCCAGTGTCCGCGTCATTCCCTCCCACCCTCCACAAGATTTATAACAACATCGTAGAAACATCATATCAAAAGAATTATCTGCTTGGTGTGTAGAGCCATCCGGCTGGCCGCATCTTCATAAAACATGGATGAATTAAGGATTTTTCATGATTATGAAAAGAAAGTCGGTCATATTCCTACTAACCCTTTTCTTAAAGAGCACAACGTCATATATAAGCAAAAAGAGGAAGGAAACAGGGAAAGCCAATCCAACACAAAAGAACGCAGAAAATAAGAGTAGCATGAATTCGCGTAAATTACTAATCTACTCTTGTTAAAAATTATAACCCCATTACTATTGATTTGTTGTTTTGCAATAGACATTTCCATAGTCTCATGTATCCCCATATTTGATAACTCGAGGAGTCTTCCATCTAAAGCTCTCCAAAAAAGCTTCCATCTAATTTCCAGTTTGATGAAATCTTACTTTGGGAAAACCGTTGAGGCGACAGAAGAACGTTTCGCAATTTTTTCTCTCCAAACATTCAGACCATGCAACTTGAATA
The DNA here is from genome assembly GCA_034700605.1 of Willowsia nigromaculata. Lineage (NCBI taxonomy): Eukaryota > Metazoa > Arthropoda > Collembola > Entomobryomorpha > Entomobryidae > Willowsia > Willowsia nigromaculata. The sequence goes on along the minus strand of JAQIXX010001882.1, from coordinate 23,500 downwards.
AGCGTGATCTGTAGAGTTTAGAGAACCGTGAATCTTCTAGTGCAGGTTAATTACGTCCACATTAATAAACCGGAAGGAAAGCGCGCGTGTGTGTTTACGTGTGAAATTGCATATAGTGAAGATTGCATCTTTTACAGGCGAGATAGAGCAGTTGAGTGAAAGAAAGCTGAAACACGATTTCAAAGAAACAATTAAGTAGAGGCAGAGGCGGCCCGTAGTTCAAAGTGACTTGTCATCTTATCTGTGCAGTTTGTTAGGCAATCCAAATGCTGAATACATACAGACACATATTTTTCAAGCAGAAAACTAGCATCATAATCATCATCTCTACATCTCTCTTGTTCCTTGTCGTCTTTGTCTATTTGTTCTTCAGACTGCAAAACATTCTTCTTGATCATTTTGACAGTGTACTAAGCTCACGAAACATCATACAAAATACATAATGTAGCAGGCAATGCATGGAGAACAGAGCGAGCACAAAGATGGAGTGAAGAAAAAAGAGCAAATAGAAGAAGACGTGCATTTACAGTTGCCTCTAATATAAGAATATATACTACTAACACCATCCAGGCCACTACTCCAACTCCACTACATGCGTCATCATCACATCTCTCCAAAAACTCCCTTTTTCACTTCCTTTGAAACTATTTATTCAACAAAATGGATTCATCATGCGAAATATGTGAACATCATGTAAAACGGCAACATAATAAGGGAAGAAAGAAGAGGTATTCTTAGGTAGCATCTTCCTCCGTCCAACTCTTAGCCCATTTTTTGTTGATTCGCAAAAACTAAAGGCTGTGAACTAAGAACTGCAACATTAAAATTGAACTATAAGCTTTACAAAGAAAGATTTAACGTTCTACAACCTCCTTTTTGAACTTTGCAACAATGTTTCCGTGCTCAGATTTTCTTGCAAAGTTTCACTTATGTTGCCCAAGAATATACTGCAGTGTATTGGCTAAATTGAATAAAGTCGCAAATTTTTTAGCATCTACCTTATTAAAGCTAGTTAGTCGCTGTCGTTTTTTTTCACAAAAATATTATGCATGCAATAGTATTCATGCAAATTTTATTTTGATTTTCCTTGTACACTTTTAAATTGGCTTACTTAAAGTGAAATCTTTTTTTCCTGCAAAACCAGCAGTGTGATAATGTTCTTTCGCGCTCGGGGAGGCATTTCTTATTTTCTGTATCATTATTATTCCGATTTTTTCCTGAAAAATTCGATACTACTTTATTACTAGCAAACATTTGTACATTTCTAGAGAAAAAAAAGTAAATACGCTTTGTTGGAAAAGCTGCTAATGTCCAGAAAATCTGCATTTGAAAGAAATTTTTTAGGCTTTACCCACGTCACGTTTTTTCCAGTGTAAAGACACGAGCAAAAACACTTTAGGCTACGAAATAAAAGATGAAAATAGATTTGGTAAAAGAATAATGATGCCATTACGTTATCCTTCTGAAGAGGTATAATGTTGTCTGTGTATTGTGTGTTCCATGGCATTGGGACAGGTACATTATGTGCTTCCTTTTTTACAACTTCCATTCATCCAAAAGTTGTTGATACTCCACTTGTTACAGTTATTTAACAATAACAAGCTTATGTAAGGGAAGGATGTTCATGATCACAAAATAATCTTGTGTTTCCGTCGTCCTCATTCATTTTCCATTCAAACTGATGAAAGAGAGCAATTTGCTGTGACTTTTGTTCACTCACGTCACACAAATCATCACTCTGGAATCTGAATCAAAGAATGATTAGAAGCATGCTTGTTCCCGTCTATTTTCATATTCATTGCAAATCGCAGCATACTTTTCCAGTTAGCTTTTTTTGCCAGTTCCATACTTAATTTCATCAATTTATACTTAAAATGTTGCTAAAAATTGGCATTTGTCATAGGAAATGAATGGATTGAAAAGATTGTGAGTGCTCACTGGACTGGCAGTGATATGAGTAGTCATACTGAAACTGACTGACTGAGCTAATAACTACGTGGTACATATAATCCGATTAACGAGGAAGAGAGCTTTTATTGAAAATCCTGTAAGGACTGCTGCTTCTTGTGTCCATGAAAGAAGTTTTGATCACACAACTAACTATATAAATACGTGCAGACAGACATATACACACATCAATGCATTCAATATCAACGGAAAAAGAGAGTGCGGAAAGGAAAAGTAATAAAAATATGCTGGTTGTCATCACCGTTGATGATGATGATGTTTATCATGAACGAGATATACACTATCGCAGCATTGCAATCGCACTTTATCAGCATTGATAAAAAAGGTAGAAAGGGAATCAGTAAGAAGATGACTTGTATTTAATGTTGAAAGTGCCCGTGTGTGGGCTTTTCTCTGTAACCTGTGTGTATTTTCGGAGTTGATAAGTCAATTGAAGGCAGAAAAGATATGTTATGTTACGTATGAATGATATTACAGATACCCACTAATAAATACATAGAAAACGTATGTACGTGCACTTAATCTACTTTTTGGATAGATGATGATGATGATGGTGATGAGCGTAAAAAATATGGTTCTAAGAAGACAACCTTGGCTGCATGTTACATTCATTGTCATTCAATTCCCTCACGTTTTGCGAAACCTGTGAAAGTATACTAATCATTTTTTTATTCTCCCACCGTCATCATCGTGTCATCAGAAAACCGTGTCATTGTTATGGAGCTTCCAAGCTATAATAAAAACTCTCGTGTGTTGCGCGTACCTTACTGGTTCGTATTGACTGCGCTATACCTTCTTTTCACTTTTTCTCCTCTTTTTATTCCCTCCTGTATGGATTTTTATTATGATCAATGGGATGATCATAGATCACACAAAGCCACATCAACACACACTAACAATTCGAGATTTTAAGAAGAGATGATATTTTTTTTTTGCTTACGTCTTTACCTCACTCCTTTTGAACATCCACACGCTTAATGTAATACCACACTTCTAATCTCGTCTTCTTCTGCGAGAAGAGGAGTTCAGTGCTGGACCATAGAAGTGGTAGGATATTTTTACTCAAGCCGGCACAAAAACGTGACGGTGGGCCAAATGAATTCAGAGAAAAAAGTATTCCTCCCACACTCATTTATACCTCACCAACAGCAATACCTTATTAACAGCAACTGGTAGTGAAAAAGCGTTTGTTTACAAGATGTTATGAGAAAAGGATTAGCTACAGCTTTAGCGAACCGTGTAAAATGCACTTTGGGAAGAAGACGCTAATGCTTGGAGTGGAATGATAAAAAATATGAAATTCTCAAACTTCTCGGAGTGCCCCATCTTGATCCCTCTTCTGCTCATCTATCTCTATATTTCTTCATATTATTATTGATGTGTGTCTTTTATGTCTTTTTAGGCTTGCCAAGCTAAACCAGGCATGTGTCACCACTCACATACCACTAAATTCATAGGCAAAGTAAGTAACACCACCCACTGAACGACGATATATCATCATCATCAGACATCACTCTCGTCATCCTTCTTATTAATGCTGAGCAACTCGCTGAAAATAAGCAAGTAAAATAATTTTTTTCATTGATGGCTTGACCTTGGCCTTGCTTAATTCTTACATGTGCAGAAAAAAAAAACATCTCAGCGTTATGGTTCACTTTTTACTTGAGAATGAATATTGGTTTTGTCTGTTTATTCCCCCCTTTATAAAAGAAAGTTTGTTATTTTTTCTTAAAAGCGTTTTCAAACGAAGGGGAACATTGTAGGTCGGTGGGAGAAACATGGATTTGCATGGGAGATGCGTCTACCTAATTGAATTGCTACTTTTGCAAAAACCACTAGCATTCCCATTTCTACAAACTCAACCGCAAGTTTCATTCCTGTACTGAGAGTACACATTAATGTCTATTAACCTAATGTGTATAGGTAGAAACGTGTGAGCTTATAATTATGTAAAATACGGTAAAAGCCTTTCCAAAGACAAATGCCATTTTCACTGCCACCGTCATCATCACCATCCCCATAATCAAGACTGACAGGTAAAGTTACTTCCGTGGATTGGCCTCTGTTCCGTTGATTCGCTGAGACAGCTAGGTGACTAGCAAAAACGAGAGTGAATTTATCAAAATGTTTTTTCGTCCAGTGACAGTAAGAACGACGACGGTGAAATGAAAATTAATGCTGGGCCTTTAGACATAAATGGAGCCCGGTTCTCGCATCTCTGGAAACTTTTCTATTTGAAGTTTTCCATTAAAACGAGATACGAGTCTGGCAAAGTGCATGCTTTCATTTGCTTTGGAGTGGTTTATGCTCCTACTCCCAACAACGAGCAAGGTTAACATTCAACCTCAATCATCTTTCTTTCATATAGACAGAGTCCGGAGCTCGCGTATTCACTCACCGGTTGCTACTGGAAATGGAAAGAAACTTGCCCATTACATCACTTACTTTGACTGATAGTTATTTTTATAATATTTCAGTTGAACATCTCAACATGGTATGCACAGACAAAGGTTTTTATGTGGTTAGGTCAGAAAAAGTTGAAAGAGACCACTTTCTCCGTCACACATGGACTGAGATAAAGATCGCCACACAAAAAACGTGACTTTATACATTCTTCCAAAGGCATGCAAAAATTCCATGGTCTTGGTTACTAGCCTCTGAATGTTAATGCTTCTTGACATCAATGCTAATGTAATTTATTTGTATGCTACAAAGCTGCACACAACCAACTATCCATAATAACTGCAGTATCAAAGTTAACTCACCAACATTAATAATTAATATTACCTTCATCGTCCTTACGTAATTATTTTTCATTTATTCTGGAAACCTGTTAAAAACAAGAAGTTAGAAAAAAACCATAAAAAAATTGGAGTATGCGACTTGATCGGAATGTGAAATAATAAATGAAATGACGAAATTAGCAAAAATCTTGTGATCTTTAAAAGGTCCTACCGCAACTATGTGTTTCAGTTTAGACCCATCCATGCCCATCCTAACAATATCATCGTTGCGATGGCTCAATAATATTGCGCTAAATGTGCTGCCTGCAATAATAAACAAATGTTCATCATCATCATATCACCATTACCGTCATCATTTAAAGTGGAGAGAGTAAAACAGCAAAAGGAGCATACGAAAAATGCAAAAAGGGGTAAGTATGCAAATTGCAAAGCTTCTCCCCTCTATCTCTGTCTGTGTGCCTACTGTGTAACCGCATCCAGGACCAGCAAAAAAAAAAACTCAGAGAATCAAAGAGTTACATACATGTGCTACTCAGTCGCTTATTATATTTTCGCATGTATAACTTAAACATAATGCGCTTACATTCGTAATATTATTATTCTACTCTTTGATTTTCCTTTTTTGCCTTCATATAACAAAATCCAACCGATTTCATGCATAAATATACTACACAAAGCTCTCACGTGTGTGCAATATATATTTTTTCGGCATGTTGGAGTCAACTTCGACAAAGCCTTTTTTACACACAGCATGTTTTTCGTTTTAAACGGGTGTCAAAAGAGCCAGGGGCAGAGAAATTCATATCACCTGTGCATGCTTTCATATAGATAGCAGCTATAAGAACCCGTATGAATATTGGTATGAGTACTGAGTGCTTTGTGCAGTCTTCTACTAATAAAATCTTTCTATTTTTTTGTCGACGCTACATTGCTGATCCCGGGGCTTTTTCATTTTGATGGAACTATACAGTGATTTTCAGTTTAATGGATAGAGAAGCGAGTGGGAACTCTATTGGGGCCCTGAGGGTTGCGTAAACACTTCGTTAGAAGAATGATGAGTTGGTTTGTCAGCTCTAAATCTATCACCCTCTCAAAATTCATGTAGGTACGTACAAATACTTATATTTATCATCAATCACCACAACCAGAGCACAGATCTGCAGGTTGTTGTAGAGAGAATTGTGAGCACCACGCATCAATAAAATGAGTCATGGGCCATCATAAAGCTAAAACCTTGCACAACATGTTGTTTGAAAGCGAGGTTTAGAAATTGCAACAACCATGCATCCAGCTCGATTATTATCCAGTATGTACGCCGAGTGGGCTGAGTGGAAATAAGGACAAGGGGAAAAGAAAACGAAGGGAACAGTCTCACAGTAAAATAATAGATTTGCGGTGCTTATTTCTCTTCATTGTTTATCAAACTGCAAATCTCTGAATCAGTTAAAATTATAGAATTGCTGGATAGCCCATGTGCTTCTGGCTCCTGTAAATAATATTATAATATTGCCAGTCCTTTTGTATCGCAAATCCCATGAATCACATATCACATTTCATTCCACATTCACCATGTCCCATGCGTATTTGTTTTTCGATGATACCGATACCACACCATCTGCTCATCATATTTATTGTCCTGACAACCTACTATCGCGCACTATATGGAACCTGGAACATGCTCTATTCTCTTTTCTGATGTTTGACTCATTTCATGTAAAGCACATTTGCGATAAAATTGCAAACTGCATCTTAATCTTCTCTGATATATGTAGGTACAATTTTGTAACATGCTCTCGATACAATTCTCGCTGCAAAATACAAGCTTTACATTATGTCCCACTTGAGAGTACAAATTTTTATCGTTATTTGTGCCATAAACATTGTATCTACTAGGCAACACATTATATCATCTCACATCATCATAAGAGAGCATAAGAAATTTAGTCTGCATGAACATGATAATATTATCATCATCATATTTCTCATCCGTATAGGCAGTGTCAGACCCATCGTATGCCTTTTACTGGCAAAGTTATTTAATAACTGGCACCAAAGAACGCTATCATTATTTTTCCTTACTTCTTGCATTAAAACTACATCTTTAACCTGCATCATCTTCTCTCTCGGGCTTCGCTTACTGCTGAATCAAGCGAACATGGCGAGACTGTAATATGTATCTACTCGTGAACAACAACAACAAACTCCCAAGTAGCAAATTAAATGAAGCATGAGAGATGGGGAAAACGACATAAAACTTGTGAAAACGAATACTTTGTGTACCATACGTGCGAATCCATAATAAAAAATAAACTAAATACCTAACTATAAGCCAGGCCAGAAAATGAAATATAGATGATCTAACAAAGTGGCCACAGGGTTTGACTATCACAAGTGGGAAAAATATGAGTTCCATTAAATTTCATACAAAAAGTAAATTAGCGAGTTGAAAAAACCTGTGAAATTGCCGTACGAAAGAAACCAATCTACTGTTAGAAAGCATGTGGGAACAGACAAACAGACGAAAATCCATATTACCATGAAGCGTCTTTAACCTCTCAGATTGTTCATAAATATGTTACCGAATATTCCAAAGGTATTATGTGCTTCCTCTTGTTCATAAATTTTCATCATTGAAGAAACGATATTTTGCTACATCTTTTCTCCATCATATAGGTAAGTACTTTTTGTACAAGAAATATGACATTTCACATCGAATACTCAAACTCAACTCATGGCACTATAATTATTATGATTTCTGCAATAAACGAACATCTTATATATCATCCTTTCAATGATATGTGATTACGAAAGTGGAAGACTAGAAGTCGCCAGTCGAATGCACTAAAGCTGTTACTTAGCGTTTCTATTTACATTTCTGCAAACAACCTCTCCTCACTGTGGGGCTGCCTTTTCGCATAACTTTTGGTAGAAGAGGAAAGAGTACAACAAAACACATATATAGCAAAGTGCGAACAAGAGGAAAATCCGGCTGTAACCGGCATTCCTCAAAAACTTTTCCTTCAGCAGCAGAACACTCACCAATATGATCTTCACCACCTCAAAACCAACATCATCTCATATAATCGCGAAAACTTTTACAAGATCAGATCAACATCACCACCCAGAGTAATGCAAAGCATAAAAATAATCATAGCATTTATGTATAGGAGCACAACATCTCATCATAAGATTCACTCTAATCGTGAGCAAAGTTGCATAGCATCTACCATAATCATCAACAACGCACTTATCATATTCAATGAAAATAAAAAGAAGAGATCAACATCATCAGAACACCATCCATAATATTACGCCATATGCCCACCAAACCACTATTACTACCACGACAAATATTCAATGCCCTAGTGATTATGGCGGTCTTTCTTGCTCCTCTCTCGTCGTCGCTCATTTACTATTTCATTTCATATGGTAATGGCAATAATCACCTCATCTCCTCACTAACTACCATTACGCCTTTGACTACCACCACACACAATCTTGCCTCTATGTACTTCTTTTTCGAATGAAAATGAGGCATAGGGAAGCTTACAATAATGCGTTACTACTAGTTATTACGCTTGTTCCCTAAAAGAAGTTGCTGATGAGATATGCAAGTAAAATGCATTGATTTCAAAAGTTGCTATAACAAACTACTCGCATGGATATTATGTAGTATGACTGTAACCATACCAGTTTGCGATTTTTTGATAAAGTCAGATTTTGTAAAAAAAAAATGAAATGAGAATATTTTTCATCCAGACTTCCGATACGCTTCCTACATACATATGTATTTTATTCTTGTTTACATGTTGCCATGAACTGGACTTCTCTGGAGAGAGGAATCCACTCATCCTTGAGAGGAACTTGGCTTCTTTTTCTTCAGGGTAAAGTTTTAGTCATTCCTGATCAAGTAAACAACATCATGATGATGATCATCATCATCAGAATGGCAAGAAATGGCGTTTATTTTCTATTACATGTTATCATCTATAGCAGGTTGTGTGCAATATGTAACATTACTCCACATCTGCTGAAAAAAAAATCGTTTAAAAAATCTACAACTATTATGTAGTTTGGCTTTAGCAAATATGGAATTTGGAAACTTGAGCGAAAGTTGACAAAAAGGCAGTATGTCTGACGTCAGAATTTTTTGACTTGAGAGTTGTTTGCAAGTGTATGTGGATGCCGTGCCGTGTGTGTACAAAACAAGTTTACATGGATGTTTCTATCACCAATCTTCTCACTCACTCGAAGTCACAGTCAGTGTCCTCAAGCATAAATATCCTCGTATGGGCTTCTCTGCAAAGAGCATAAGTAACGTCCGCACACAACAAAATGGCAATGTAAGAAAGAATGTCTCATTTTTGTTTTCTAAGGATGAAAAGAGATCGTCTTTGCCGTTGAGCGCTGATCCCCAGTAACTCTTTTCGCCGGAGGTGGTTTCCTCTTGGATTTCTATCCATCCGCTCAACAACAACGACATCAACAACAACGGCGAACACAGAATGAGGGAGTTTGGAGGAACCTTCCTCGTTTCTGGTAGAAATAAAAGAATAGAAAATACTTGTTCTTTTTTACGCATACATCCTTCCTTTTCCCTCTTTCTTTTCACCGTTCCCATATCCAAAGCTCTTCTCGGTTTGCTCAACGAATTACTTAATAGCCGAAAGAAACAAACAAACAGGCTGGCAATGAAGATGACGATGATGCTGATCATGATGCAGAAGAACTTTATATTATATAACATTATGAATGTATGCTCCAGGATGAGATTTTTTTAAGAGAGTCAACAACAGACAAAGAGCTTTAATGGATAAAAAAGTTTTTCTCCTCTTCTTTCTCCGCTTTTTTCTTCTTCCTGACAAGCAAGCTATTTCTTGCTTGAATGAATGCCCTTAATAGAATTGAGAGCATGGGCTGGGGAGAGAATTTTTAAACTGAATTTGACATTTTTAAAAGTTGGAAGAACATTTATTTTTTTTCTCTTCTTCTTCAGTTTCTTGGTCTGGTCTTTGGTCTACCAAGTGATGTCTGCCCGATGTATATATTCTTGTTGAGAAGAAAGAGGGAAAGGGACAAAGATGAAAAAAAGTTTTTACAGCGAAAAGGGTCAGAGTATAAGGAAAGCATTTCAGATTAAAGGAGTGTTTACGACGTTGTCGGTTTGACCATTCCAGAGAGAAGGAGCAACGTGCACAACATCATAAAAGGTGGTGTATGTTACAGCAGCCATGTCCAGAGGAAATATTATACATTATACACAGATAAAAAAAAACATATAGAATTGAATTGCATCTTTGTTTCCTTTTTATATTCCCTTTCTAGTAGAGAAACAAAGTAAAATTGACATAAATGGAAAATAATTTTGTGTAGCATGATAGCATATACATACATAGAAACAAAAGACAGGGGAACGAGTCTAGTGCCGTCAGTCTGATAAATTATTCACAGGAATGAAGATGAAAGTGTCAAGCAAAGGAAGAAAGTGAATGGGATCATTTTCTCCCGTAGAATAAACTCACTTGCTTACTGAAATATGCTAATTTGAGTCCAGCAGTAGTAGCAGCAGCTCAACCAGAAAGCCGAGTTTCATGCGATGGAATACATAAAATGTTAGATGGAAAACGACCGGCAAACCAGCAAGCAGGGAATAATTTAATAATTTAATAATTATTTAAGGAGTCGGGTTCTCAGTTCTCAGGGTACTCTTAATATCCACCGACAAAACGTTAAACAAAAAAAACGCTGGTTGGCGAACTAAACAAACTTAGCAAAGAGCAAATATAAAAAAAGCTCGATCGTCCTCTCCTCATCATCATCGTATTATGCAGAGCAGTAGTGTTAAATAAATAAATAAGTAATGCACTACCACGACTATGACGACTACCTTATAGTAAAGTAGTAATGATGCCATTCCCTTTAATTTGACTAGCTTTTTTATACTTTTTCTTCTTCTCTGAACCCAAAAAGCTACTCTATGCATAGGATTGGAATGACGTGCTCATTAAAAAAAAGCGTTTGAACGTCTGCACACTGCCTTGCCTACTCCTCTCTGAAAAGTTCCAAAAGTAAAGGCAACGTGTATAGTTGAGTTGGGTTTAAATGCGAAGTTCGAGGTCCTCCTCTTTGTTACATGCACCGTTTAAACTATTATATGGAAATAGCACCGCATGCATGTTGTTTTATTTAGAATAACCTGTCTCAAACAGGGGACTATATAGCCGGCAAAGCCGAGAAAATGGATGTTTAGAGAGAAAGGAAACGCTTACTCTTTTGGCGTCATTTCTGAAGAACGTTTCGTCGTGGTGCCACTGCGTGCTCATTTGTCTTGTTGGGACCTTCATAAAAGGCTTTTTTAAAACTGTCTTATGCCTTTCCCTTCGTAAACTGTTTATGAAAACGCTCAATGTGCTGTTTATCAATGCCACCAGTAGTACTGGATTGCACATGATGATTGTATGGCATGTATTTTTTGAGGAAGGAATAGAAATGACGCGTGTATATGTGTACGAGATGTGATTACTTAGGTAACTTGTTAAACTTCAAGTACAAACAAACTGACGTTAAATGGAAGAAAATAAAAATTGGAATGTCATTTTCTCCACGCATGCATGCATACATGAATGCATGTGATCTTTAAAACATATACCAGAGAAACTCGGGCAGCTCATGCCACCGCAGTTCGTTGCATTTTTCTTGTTCTTATCTTAAAAACATACACACAGTCATCATCATCATGAGCTTCAGCGTCTTTGGAACACGCCGTCATATTTTGATGATTATTGATATTCTCGATTGGCATTGACTGCCAAGAGCTCGCAAACTTGACTTCTTACTAGAGCGAGAGACGCAATATAAGATGGATTATTTAGAAGGATTTTCGTAGTTTGATTGCGTATTATCCTGAATACTATGTTTTGTATCGCCTGCATGCTTTTGTACCTTTGAGCGTTATTACTTTTTTTTGCAAGAAAAACACAAGCCTCTTTCTTTTTTACTTTAGTTTTTTTTCTAGCCGTAAGCTTGTAAGCTCCTTTTCCTTCATTCCAATTTCACCTTCGGCTAATACACCTAACTTGACTTGGATGGATGGACGGATATATAATATGTTGTATGGTGAAATACATGAGGAAAAAAACATACAAGGCATTTGCGAGTATTCCATAATATTCTACTGCTCTGTACACAGTTTCGCACGACATGATTGCCAATGAAGAAAGACAAAAAGGGTTGTTGGCTGTGGTAAAAAAAACCATTTACACATAATGCACAACAGCATGAAGAGGAAGAGCACTGAAACCGAAAATAATAGCAAATGTTTCGATACATACATGCATTTTTGTCATGTAGTAGGTTAGTCTATACATGCATATATGTTTGTAGTTTCACCGACCTGTCAATAAATCTCAAGGTCATGAAAGTCTGCTACGCTGATATTACCGCTTGAGCTCCTTGAAGCAATAAGTTTTCTCGCCGCCTCTTCTCTTCCTTTCTCTTGTCACTTGAGTGAGTTCTCTCGTCGTTGTCGTGGCGTTTATTCGCTCTCTGTTCTTCCCCTCAAGCCCTAACCGAAAAATGTTGACATCCAGTCACTTGCTACTCAAACTTTTTTTTTTGCTAGTCAGTCAGTCAGTAGAACACTATATGGCAATCAGTAAAGCAATTGTAGAGAAATAAAAAAGTGAGAGACAGAGACCGGGATTGGGTTCATGTATGCACGACCGCTTTTATGCACGAGATCGAAGTAGAATTTCTTTTCAATCGTGTGCCATAAGGCCAGGCAAGATAAGAAAGTTTCGTTTCCGTCTAGCTTCATGTTTTGTGTATCTGTATTATAATAATAGGTGTTATGTACATAAGATTGCACTGTTGTTACCGATGAGCGACTGTGCTGGGTTGATAGGATTGGAGCAACGTACAGAGAGACGTTTTGCGACAAGAGAGATAGGAGATCAAAGCACTTTTTTAAACTTCCAACAAAGTCAACGTGTTATTTATTTTTTTGATGTACAAACAATGAGATAAAAAAGCTGAAACTTTGAATAGCAAAAATGATGAGAGGGAGAACTTCAAAGGAAATCAAAACGAATGTGCCTCTCTACACCTAATATACTTGTCGAGCATTTTTTGCACACCTCCTCATCTTTTTGTGCTCTCTTCATCTCACATCAAAACTTTTCCCCATGTTGCGGATGACTTTTGCCAACTTTGAACTTCTCGAACACGAACGAACCCTATTCTAATCAGGGATCCATGAAAAAAGTAAAAGTTATCCAGCGCCAAAAGAAAATGTATAGGAGCTCAAGTATGAATAATGCTATCATCATTATTCCTCCTGAGTTGAGTTGAAGTTCTGGCTTGGTGTCAGTGCCTCCTCTCCTCGCAACCTCTTTTCCAACTCTTTACACCTTTCTTGCCTCTTGTCATCTTGTTTATAACATTTTGATGCTCGTTCCATGTCATACCAACTTTCTGCCTGCATAATACACATACATACCTAATTAGCTGCCATGCGATACATCTCTACTAAATTCATAATACAAACCAGCGCACATTACACACAAGAAACTAGAAGACATAAAACCTCATTTCTGCGGATATCTTTTTTTGCAAGTAGGAAGGAAGAAAATAATAATCATAATATTTAGTAGAACTCACCCTACAATGAAAAATATATTTATCACTGTCAAGGAGTGCGAATGCGAACCAACACAAGTTTTGTGGTGGAACAAAGATGCAAACAAATAAAAAATTTAATCATAAAAAAAATTGTTCAACGCTTACAGCCAAACAGTATAAATATCCAATTCGCATTATTATTTTTTAGTGCAAAGTGCATACTTTTTTAAAGGTCAAACAGGCTATTTAGCTTAGGAGGAGTTTTGTAGAAGTAGCAGTAGCAGCACCAGTAAGCAGTGCAATGTCATGTACGAATTGTCTACAAAAAGAAGTATTGATTATGCTATTGTACTACCAGAGAGCATCATGTATGTTACTGTATGTGTGTGAGCGTGTGTGTGTATTTAAGAGTAAAATAGTCGTAAAGTACAGAATAGGTGCAATAAACTAGCCAATAATACAAAATACTAATATTATATTACTGATACGATCCCATTTTCCATACACTAGTTTACCACTAAGCATAATAATAATTGCAAACTTGAATGTTTTTTCTACTCATATATTATTATGAGCCAGTGAGTCTACTTGGCTTGGCTTCGCGTTTTGGCATGAGCGTGCACTTTACTTTGTTGGTTGTCGTGGCGGTCAGCTTTTTTTATGCATTGTGATATCTCACTCTACACAGACATACGACGCAAAACGACTGTGAAGAAAAGATTTGTTCATCCAGCAAAAGTAAATGGATAATATGTGGTTTGGGTTTGGATTTTGGGGTAGGAGACATCTTCTAGGATTGTTCACTGCTAAAAATACCAATTCATTTTGGACTCTTGCTACAGGCAAGTTTGCGGTTGTTACGATTATTATTACATTGTGATTAGCAGTAAATTACCAATTCCTAATTGCTTCAATATAAGAAGAGACAAATGGAAAGGCGAGAGCGAGAGAGATAGTCAGTCTATATGACAGATGGGAATATAAAGTTATTTTGCAAATAGTTCCTGTTTCTTGTTGGTGGAGGATGAAGATAATATGGATGATCTTTTTTCTATTTTTTTCGTAAAATATGTACATTCATAATTTTCACGCACACACCCAATTCAGTTCAATGGTGTTGCACTTGGAGTCCTACCAAAATGCACTGCAGCAGCATCAGCATCAACTCTAATCAAGACAAACTTAGCGTGAAGTACACACTGCAGATGTTCTCCGTGTCTTGAATGCATACATAATAGGTGCATAATTGACTTAATGGGTTATTAAAATGTTCATTTGCCTATTTCGCTTAGAGAAACATCATCTCCCTCAACATCTCACACAGCATCCTCCTCACGAAATTTCTCAAATAACAGCAAAATTCACACTCATACGAAATTCTTCACGAATATCAATCAACGCGTAATGAACTGTGACATGTATTTTCAGCGCAGAAAACACATTTTCCTAACATATGCATTCACACTAAAAATACATTCATCACTTACAGCGATTTTTGAACAGGAAGAAACTTCCTTTTCAGCAATCCATTATCACCTCAAGCACCAAAACTTTGCCGTCGTGTTTATATGCCTGAATCTGAAACACGCACTCTCCCAAAAAAACCAAATTAATTAATCAATCTCAAGCATCCAAGCCATAACATCATCAGCAACATCACCAATGGCGTCTCAATTTCTTCTTCTCAAGATAACAATAACAATAATAATACGTCGCTTCGCCCAAATAATTTACAACTTCTTCATCAATCCTTTTTCCCCTCTTCATCATTTCTGCATAATCTTACACTATATAATTTGATATCTCTCTACCAACTCAACAGCAATCCCATTATTTTTCTCAATATAAAAAAATATGATATTTATCATCTCAAACAGTCTACATGCATATGTACCTCTCCATCTCTCCTTTTCGCAACTTCCGTCCGACTCACACAACCTCTCATATTGACTTGTATGAGAGAAGCGTGCACCCAACTGCAGACTTCATATCATCATTAAAAAACGCCGTTTCGTCGTGCCCTTATCATCACTTGATAGTCTCTCAGCAGCAATATAATTTTTTTTGCATGGCATCATCATCGTCGTCGCCATCAGAGAGGGATCATTATTCTATTACTACAATTTACATTACTCTTATTGTACATTACTCTCTTTGTCTTAATTCTTTCATTCATATAAATAGAAATGCAAATAGTAAACAACGCGTCTATATGAATAAACAACAAAGCACACACAGCGACTTTCTGTGTGTGTGATCTCTCTCCACACATAACGCCATAATTGAGTGAAGGGACATGAATAGGAACAAACATAGGACAATGATACGATAAACTTGCTTCCACTTCCATCATCCATTTTTTTAAGTGCATTAGTAGTAGCCGCATCTCGCATCATAATAGGTAGGTATTTGGATGACATATACGGAGGGATTTAGCATGGTAAAAATAATATATTGTTGTTGAGAGGAGGAAAAAAATGGTGATGATGATCAATAAAAGCTGTATTGCCACTAGAATAGGAGAGTAGAGTGCCAGCATAAAATGTACGTGTTACACATTTCCTCCTTTATTTTTTCATTTTGCCGTCTGTCGTCATCATCATGATCATCGTCATATTGCAAGTTGCAGCAGTAGCCGAAGATAGAGAGAGAGAGAGAAGTGTGATGCTATGTATTCAAAAAGTTTACTTTACACACACACACACTTAATCGCCGCTAAACACAAAACTACTGCAGCAGGACATGAAGACGAGAGAGAGGAGGCATGTTTATAGCACATACTTATCATAAGCGAGTATAATATTACGTGTAGATGCTATAGAAGCGCATATCATGTTTTTTTTCTATTTATCTGCTGCTGCGAAGAGCAAGCGAGTCAGCGAGCGGAAGAGCTCCGTAATCCGGCTAGCTACATAGCCAATGAGGTAAGACGCATGTAGAATACATTGGTAGGTATAGAGACGGATTGAGAGAGAGAAGAGAAGATAAAATAAAAACCTTTTCCTTCCTGTTACACGACGGCTTATGCTACAAGCTACTTTACTATGCTTTTATACGAGAGGACTCGTTGTAGTGTAACAATGTGTAAGAGATTTAGGGCTGTGAAGAGAGGAGATATGATTTCTATGGAGCCGTTGATGAATAGAGTGGAAAACTTTCCCGTTCATTCGATCTCCACTATACCGAGCGCTCACACACTTTCTATGCTGGTGACTAGAGAGGTGGTGGTGGTGGCGTGATTTCGACGAGCTGATAATGTCTATCAGAGCAATATATGTTAACACATAAGCCAAACAGCAAGAGAGAGAGAGAGGGCCTAGGCGAGAAAAAGCATAAAAAATAGCAGTACTCCTTGAAGTTAAACTGTTATTGCTGAAGTCAGAGAGCGAGTGCTTGTCTCTTGTGTGTCGGTATTCCGTATTCTCTGCTGCCCCTTATTTGCATTCCCAACCATCATCATCATCATCCCATTCCTCTCTCTTCTCTTCTACCTCGCTGAACAGAACAGAGAAACCAAGCCAAAACTAGCCTTCTCCCTATCCTCCCCACACTATAACCCTTTAACACAACTAGGCACTACAGAGATTACACACACAGCCACGCAGCAAATCACAGAAGAGACTCTAGCATGAATCCCGTTCCTTTCAATCTCAAGAAGATAACCAAATATACACAAAAAGGATACTCACCACATTTATAACTTATTAGAGAGAGAAGAGAAGACACACAAACGACAAGCATCTCTCCTCCATTTGAACAAATAACGCAATAAAAAAAAGTATGCGACTCTCCTCTCTCTCTCTCTCCATCCATTCTTTACATCTGCCTATCCCCTCCATGTATTTTGATGCGGTGAGCATGATGATGACGAATGATATGGTAGTGACTTGACTATCGCTCTTGTTCGTGTATTCCTCTCAACTAGACTCATTCACTTGGGCGACTGCTGCTGCTCTCGACGTTGTTGTGTGTGTCTCGTGTGTAGTGAGAGAGTGCTACTAACCATTCCTCTTCTGTGCTTCGTTTTTCTTTTTGGTTGTTGGTGAAAAAAAAAGTTTCTACCTTCCTCCTCTTCTCGTCAGCAGCCACCAGCAGCAGCACCAACACTACTATTACCACCACCACCACCACTAAAATTTACTGATACGGGACGACGGACACGGCCAGAGATATTTACAGCTAGTTTACTAATTATGTGTCAGTTATAATTACGTAGGGAAATTTATTTAGTGAAGTAATTATTGCTCCGGATTTAAATAGTGATTAGGGTTGGGAGTTAGTTGACGGGAGGATTCACAAGATTGGGAAAAAGTTCGTTGGGATATCTGGAGAATATATATATATCTAATATATAGGGAGTTTGTATTATTAGCAATCTGACGAAGTGAGTTTTGTGTGTGAATAAATAAAAAAGTCAAATTAAAATGGGAGATGCGGATAAGCTAAATATCGACAACATTATCGCTCGTCTGTTGGAAGGTAAGAGGGGAAAATGGAACAGATGGTTTCAAAATTTATTATTTGGAGGGATTGAGGTGGATGTGAGGAAACCGAAAGAAAAAGGGGCGACTTAATAAAAATAAATAAAGGGATCTCTCCAATTTTTTGGAGGGTCTAAGGTTTGAGATAATGTGTTATCGATGTGTGAATAGATGGAATTGTTTTGTGGAAGTTAGAGTGAGGTCAGATTTTGAAGAAATGGTAGGTGTAGGATTGAACAAGTGGAGTAATTTTTGGTGCACATGTGTCCATCTAGTATCAAGTCAAGTCGCTGCGTGTGACGTGTTAAATAATTGTTGGATAGTTTTGGAGGTGCGGGAACTT
Source organism: Willowsia nigromaculata (assembly GCA_034700605.1). Taxonomy (NCBI): domain Eukaryota; kingdom Metazoa; phylum Arthropoda; class Collembola; order Entomobryomorpha; family Entomobryidae; genus Willowsia; species Willowsia nigromaculata. The sequence continues at coordinate 5,345 of JAQIXX010001882.1, read as the reverse complement.
GAATAGGTGTTATTTAAGTCGGGAAGAATTTTATGTGACATAATTAAAGAGAATTTTTAATTGAATATTGAAAAAGTTAGTGTCCTATGCCTCCTCATTCAGTGCATATGAAGGAGATGAAAGTCTTATTGGCTTTGTGCATGGAAGGAATAATGAATGATTACTTTTAGCACACTTTACGTGTGCTCTTAAAACCACGTAGATGCATCAATGCATAGCTAAAATTAGGAATTTTGGATTAAAATTTCATTGTGTATATAAACTTAAATTCAAATATTAACCGGAAATGGACAGTCTCCAGTTAACAGTCGGTTATTAAAGCCATGTTCTCAATCTTATCTCAAAGTTGATGAATGGTTGTGAACGAATGTAAAGCTTCAAAAAAGAGGCTTGGCTCAGACGCTTGAATGTCTGTGTCTGCTAAACAACTTGCTGGTCACCGCTCAATAAAAAGGTCGATTCAATGGTTAAAAGCTCTATACCACCGCCTCGCAGTTAAACTAAATAGGTCCCTTGGGTACTCCTCCTAGCGATGGGCGGAGAAGAATTAATTAAGCGTCGCACAATGAATATTTTAATGAGAAGCTAATAATCGGCGATACTTTCTGTTAAAAATGATCCTTTGAGTGATCAAACTTTCAATATTCAAAGCTCTTGTTAACCATTAAAGCACTGCAGATAGTTTATCATATAAATAAAAATCAAACACGTTTATTTCCAGCACCGGAGGGATTTTAGTAGTAATTATTGAGCGGTAATAGGTAACTTTTATTGTAATATTTTTCTCCTCGCTGTTGTTAGTTTTGCATCTTATCTTCCTTCTTCTTTCCTTCATCAACTGTAATTTACAGTAGGAAATGTCTTTAGATAATCGTTGATTCTTACGAGATTCATAACTATACAAAAATGTAAATATGAATGAATAATATTTCATGCACACTTAAAAAGCTACTCACGGTGTAAATGATCACGATAACACGTTAGATTGTTCCTAGAGAACAGAACAGGAGTGCAATATGTTTTTACTTCTTTAACATAAAAACAGTTGATATTTATCTTTACTAGTCTTGAAGGTAAGGTTCCAGTGTCTAAGGTTGCTCACATTCATCAAATTTCATCCTACAAGGGTTTATTTGTGTTTGGTTGTAATACAATCATTGCGGTGATTAAATGTTGTGTCATGTTTTATTGATCATAACGTGACTCATAAAAACTCAAGAATTTAAGAATGACAGCAATTTTAGGTTGTAGAATAGATTTGATTTTAATGTATTCCTTTCTTTTGTTTGTTTTCAGTGAGAGGTTCAAGGCCCGGAAAGAACGTCCAGTTGACGGAGACTGAGATCCGAAACTTATGTCTGAAATGTCGTGAGATCTTTTTGTCTCAACCCGTCCTCTTGGAATTGGAAGCTCCCCTTAAGATATGCGGTAAGTTTAGCTATAAAAACAAAACGACTTTTATCTGATAGAGCAGGACAATGGCAATTGAGGTGACAGGCTGTACAAAACTGACGTTTCAATGCCATCGTATATTTTGCAGGAGACATCCACGGTCAATACTACGACCTTCTCCGGCTGTTCGAGTATGGTGGCTTTCCCCCAGAATCCAACTACTTGTTTCTTGGAGATTACGTAGATCGAGGCAAGCAATCTTTGGAGACGATCTGTCTACTATTGGCGTATAAAATCAAGTACCCAGAAAACTTTTTCCTGCTCCGAGGAAACCACGAATGTGCAAGTATTAATAGGATTTATGGATTTTACGATGAATGTAAGCCCACTCGATTTATGGAAACACCTGCTTCACGGATTTATGAGATTTGTTAAAATTGATTATCATACTAATATTTTCCTTTTTTCCACAGGTAAACGGCGGTACAACATCAAATTATGGAAGACATTTACGGATTGCTTCAACTGTCTTCCAGTAGCCGCCATTGTTGACGAGAAAATCTTTTGCTGTCACGGGGGTCTTAGTCCGGACCTACAATCGATGGAACAAAGCAGAAGAAGCATGCGTCCAACAAATATTCCCGATCAGGGACTCCTCTGCGATTTGCTGTGGTCTCACCCAGACAAGAACACCATGGGATGGGGGAGAATGTCGAAGTGTAAGTTTCCGAAGAATACGAAACACTGTTCCAAAATCATCCACAGCTTGCCATGACGCTCGGATGCTTTCCAACTCTTTAATTATCTCCAGTTATTGGCCAGATTGATTGTAATTTTAAATGAAAATGCAACCTAATTCTGTTAAGACGAAATAAAAATGTCACATATTTTATGCTTATCTTCATGTCAAATCCTTCGATTTTATTTTCTAATGCTTTGGGGCTACATGAGATTTTACAAATATACAGAAGTTAGACTTTCAATGAATCAAGTTATCAACTATACAAGGGTTGTTTTGAGATCATCACCAATTCATTTAGGTATTCACTAAAATTCAGAAAATAAAAAAGTAAAAAACCGCATCGGATAGGGTTACACTAATAGTGATTTCGAATGAACACCTCGTGCACCTTGCTTGTAAGTCGGATTCTCTTTCATACCGGAATTCGAAATCATCTTTATAGTGTATGGGTGGGCATGAACACAAAGAAAGAAAATAAAACGGATACGGCTGTAAAATTGGCTGTAGATTCAAGGGTTATGGGTGTACTGTCGATTACTGTAGTGATGCTTAGCATATCCTTTGTTGCATTTATTTTGGACAATTTCAAACGAACTATAGCATACTTAAAAGTGAAGCTTCACAAAATGAAGCAACAAAAAGGAAATAATAATATAATTAGGATAAAATCAAACATATAAAGCGATATAGAAGAAGTAAGCTCAAACGAGTAAGAGTTGCCGTAAAACATTTAGATGGAGAGACATAAAATAAGAAGAATTATGCTCATCCAAGCAGATGAAAAACGTTGGTTAAAAAATTTTCCAGATCGTGTTTACGTGATTCCGTGAATACAAGTAGAAATTTTGTTTTAGTAACAGCTGTAGACTATGACGTGAACAATGCTTTTGTTCTGCCAATCAACAAGAGGTAACTTTGTACAGAGTGTAAGCTTGGAAATTGTCTCTGAGCATGCTGATGTGGCTGTTTCATTGAAAAACAACCTGGATAAGATATGGACCTCAGATGTAGTTTTTTATTGCCTGGATACAAAATATGATGAGAAAATTTGCGGTTTAGATGTAACTCCTTTAGGGAAAGACCGGTTGACATATTCTGGAGAACGCAGTTTATAAACGATGTACATTTTGTTAGAATAACCTCGTTTAATATTTTAAATATTTAATAATCAGTCCACAAATCTTGGTTGTGAAAACGTTTCTTATGAATATCAATTATTAACATATTGAACTCCAACACAATTAAAGTATTGATTTGTTACAGAGGCAAGAAGTTCAAAACAAGTTACAGTCGATTTTTTTAAATATCACGATAACCCAAATACTTTTATCTGATTCCATACTCGGAGCCATTAACCATTAGGAGCTGTGCATTTGGATTAGTAGTGTATTCAAAACATTGAATTCACTTATTTTCTTATACTTCCTACCTCTTCTTTTAATGGACCATAACAGCTCTAAATGGAGAGTGGGCCCAAGGCAGGTAATACAAAATCATATATCATTCTGAACCCCGTCGTAAGCTATACAACATTGTCAATAGGCCCAAGTCTTCAAACTCTTGCGGTTAGGAGTTATAGCTCCACAAAACTACGATTTTGACAAGGTGGTAAATGAGAGAACATACTAGAATTTTTTCGCATCATGAGTACATGAAATATGTTCATCAAATATCGTAATCACTTAGTCACTTATGATTAATGAAAATTTTTTACGCGTAATAACACGTTTCTAATAAAAAATGCCAAGATGTTTTACAATATCTCTTTGCATATAAAATCATTAAGACCTCCGGGTTTTGTCTCCCATATACGTCCATGATAAATTCGCAGTTTCTATGAGCCATGACTTCTAACTTCTAAGTGTTCAGAGACTTGGCCCCATTTACAAAGTTGTAGAGCTTACGACGCGATTTTGAATGGTATATAACATTTTACTACCTGGCTTGGACCCACTCTACATTAAAAGCTGATATGGCCCTTTCCTTCATCGCAATCATTGTTATCTATACAAAAAAATACATGACAAAGTCCGTAGTGCATACAAGAATGCGGAAAATTTCTGAAAACAGAAGAGAAAAACAATTAAAGGCATACACCGTTTCATCACCCTTTTTACCGGGTCTACCACCCTTTTTTACCAGTTTTGCCTCTGAGAAATAAAAAATCAAAAACCGGTGATGAACCCGGTAAAAAAGGGTGATAAATCCGTTGTTTCAAAAAATTGTCAAGATATTCCAGAAATCATATGCCTATACAAGTGTTTCATGTGGTATGTGTTGTATGTAAATATAATCCCGTTACAAGGCCTTGAAAATATTTTTTGTTTGGCTAAGTGAAAGTTTGACATTCAGTATAGCACCTGCGAGATTTTCGTATAAAGGCCTTTTTCGCAGTCCATCGACTTGAAGGCAATATTTTTTGGTATAACATTTCATGTGAAAAAAATTTGTTGTATATTTAGTCAACTCATATACATGCATGAAAATTTCTTAATAAATTTGTAAATCCTCGCCTGCACTTACAAAAAATGATGAAATGATAATGGAGTTGCATTGCAAACTATAATCCCTCAATTCAACATTTACAAAATAGTAGGAATCTACTTATTGCTTAGTAATTTTTATTGATAACTAATAACTTCGAATGATTTTATTGATTTGCATTATAGTTTTTGGTTTTTACATTACGGTGTCATTTTTTTGAACTATCGCAGCTCTATTGAAGATATAAAAAATATTTGATAACTTTTTATTATTAAATAATTTTTAAAATTAAACTCACACTACGAAAATAAAATCCAATTTTAATGGTTAGATGATGCATACATGTATAATTTTTGTTAGTAAACTACTAAGTTCTAGATTCTATTCTAGATTAAGTCTTAGCTTAATATGAATGTTTGACTGCTGAGAAAAATTATCAAACGGTACAATAAACAAAATATTTCAATCTTTTGGAAAATTTCGCAAAGATTATAATACAACTCCATCTTAATTGTAATACATTAAAATGAGTCTGTTAATAAGGACTGTAACGATTCGCTTAACCCAAACGGAAATTATAAACAGATATTTCCGAGATTCCAAACTAAAGCAAATTAAACCTGGGAGAAACCCAACTGGCAGAACCACAAACACCACTTTAATACTTCCTTGCAAATTAGAAGCATGAAAATCTGTACCCTCTGGGAAGTCCTGAATCATCCCATGA
>JAQIXX010001881.1:0-29084 GCA_034700605.1 Willowsia nigromaculata | reverse complement strand
TACAGCTTCTCATTTTGTCCTAAATACGGTAATCTAGCGTTTAAGATAATATTACTTCACAATACGTTTTTGTGCACTTTTTTGTCCAATTTGCACTTCTCCATCTACAGATTGGTCACATGCTTACTCCCCACAAGAGGAAATTCTAGAGTATACGAAAGACGTAGCAAGTAAATATGATATTTACCCTCATATTCGTTTCCACACCAGAGTTCAATGTCTTCGCTGGGATGAGCGAGAGCTACAGTGGCAAGCTACCATTCTCAATACGAGAACGAACCAAGTAGAAGAAATGGCATTCGACATTGTGTAATAATTCCTATAATTTGTTTGGTTTTTGCATTTCATTGCAAGGCTTAATTGAAGATCAATTTTCTTTGTTTCAGAGTGAGCAGCACAGGAAAAATCCGGATTCCGCACTATCCCAAAGAATATCTAAGTTTTAAAGGTCCACTCCTGCATTCCGCGGAATGGGACCACTCCATCTCGCTCTCTGAAAAACGTGTTGGAGTCATTGGGACGGGGGCGAGTGCTATACAAATCATTATGGCAGTTGCTCCTCAAGTTAAACATCTCTCAGTGTTCCAAAGAAAAGCGCCATATATTTTACCCAGAATGCAATTGCAGTATTCGGATACTGCTAAATGGGCGCTTTCAAAAATTCCTGGATTGTACAAGCTAAGCCGTACGGCGTATTTTTTCCTTCATGAATTCTTATACGGGGCTACTCGATACAACTCTTTGATGAACAAAATGGGAGAGAAGATAGCCCGATGGTACAGAAATAGTCAAGTTCAGGATCCAATGCTGAGAGAGAAAACAACTCCCGATTACACATTTGCATGCAAACGGGTCATTCTATCAGAAAACTACTACAGCACCCTTGCAAGGAATAATGTGGAACTTGTCACAGAGAAAATTGAAAGTGTGGAGGGTTACGAGGTGAGAACAGCAAATGGGAAGAAGCACAAATTAGATATCCTGATACTAGCGACGGGATACCAGCCACATGACTTTTTCTCCCCGATGAAGGTCTATGGGAGGGATGGAGTGGATGTTTTGGAGGAATGGAAGCGAGAGAGACCAAAGGGTTACATGGGCATTTTGAGTTGGCAAATGCCCAACCTTTTCACACTTTTAGGACCGTATACAGCTCTTGGTCACAGCTCCAATATGTTCAACATTGAATGTCAGGTGGAGTGGACAATTATGGCGATTGAGAAAATGATGGAGAAAGAAGCCAGATATGTTTCCATTACGAGAGAAGCGGAAGATGAGTTTATGAGGTTTGTAGATGAAACGATAAAAGATACTGTGTGGGCTAACGACAACTGTGGATCGTGGTATTTGGATGAAAAAGGGGTAAACACTACCCTGTGGCCACATAATCAAGTGGAGTTTTGGAGGCGATGTAGAACTGCAGATGAGAATTTATTTAACTTTAAATGAAGATTGATCGGTTAAACATTTTTACATAACGAGGATGTAGATATTGTATGTACAAATGTACAAATAAAAATAAACATTTTTCTTATAAAAATGGCTGGATTGTGTTTGAGTTGCATATAGGTTGTAAAGTTTATTTTTTCCAGGCGATAGCGAACAGTATAAAATACATAATTTATTCCGTACATTGGTTTTAGAATTATTATGCAAAAGTTTTTTTCCCAACCCGATGTATAATTATTTGCACTACTACAATAAAAACGATATGAACTGGACAGTTTTTTGTATGCAAACGCTGCGCGATGACAGGTATCGTATCACCAATGGAAAATGGAGGTGGAGCGGTGGGAACAATATGTAATTATTTCAAGGAAACATAATTATTTGGGGTGGCTGATATGAAACACAACCACAGAGGTTATCTTCGACAATTCATAAAATACTGAGGCATGCCAGTATCGTCAAGGCAACGCGTAGGCAACAACTTTAAATGCAGCATGTGACTCATAAACAGACATACATATTTACTTTATTTTGAAAACCTGAGTTTTTTTTATCAACAACGACGAGTTTTTTATCGCTGACCTTCAGAGGGCATCATTATATAGCATCCACCTAGATCTTCTACGCAAGACAAAAAAGCGATTGGAAACTAAAGTTTAAAGTATGAAAGCATTAAAACCTGCATCGCGGCTATGCCTGCATCTTTGTTTGACCCTGTCACTGTTTATCATACTGGCTTATCATCGTCCACTTCAAGTGACCGCTCTTACGGATGACTGGTACGGGTTCGTGAGTTTTGAAGGTATGCATTCAAGATAATTCTAGAATGAAAAAATACAGTTCACGCCTTCCCAAACATTTAATTTAATTGGATAATGTAGATGTATCCGTATGGACTGATACTTATTCGCAACTTTGTGGAAGAAATCACTTCGACATATACCGCGAGCCACGGGACGAGACCAAGCCTGAAGATTTGCGAGCAATTCGAGAAGCAGTATCTCCAATAAAAATTGAAGATGATGAGACAGTCAAAGCCCCGGAAACGCTGACACTTCACATCTATAACAATGCTGGCATCCGACGAGCATATTCCCTCTCCTATGGATTTCAGAGGAACAAGGAGTGCCTCCACGGTCAGGATGCAGACTGCATTATATTCCCAGAATTTGGCCGTGTTCGAGCACGTAAGTCGTATACTCTCTCACCTTCAGCTCAGTAATTATTAGCAATTTAATGGAACAATTAAGTATATATCATGATATTCCTTTGTGCAATGAAAAAGTCGTGCTAAACGCGGAGCGCTACAAGGAAAGGCAAAATCTTAACTACATCAAGGACCATTTTCTAGTAGAAGAACAGGAGCGGTTTGCATCAATCTTGAATGGAGGATCGATTTTCGAAAGAAAGTTTTACGAGGCCGTTTTTCTCGGAGGTCTGTCAAAGACAGGGGACCCTCGTCGCTCCTCCCATCAAATCAATGGGAAAGCTTATCCGCTGGAGATTTACATGTACGAAACACATATAATTTCTAAGCGCAAAGTTGAATTTTAAAGTCTAAAATGATTAAATTCAATTCATTGTTGCAATGAAATTTTTTTATTCATCCTTTAAGGTATTTTGTTGACGAGACGCTTCCTTCCGTGACCCTTACCACTTTGCTAGTTGTATTGGTAGAGGAGTCACAGGACGACAATCCTCACGCCAAACCGTTGGTGAACACGGTGGAAAGCTCATTGTACAACGAAGAGCGAAAATTCCTGAATCGAAACCGCTTCTGGGTCCGCAGGGAAAGGTGAGCTTATACGAACTATCTAAGATTAAGTTACTGCCTATATTGATTGAAGTCGTGACTCTTGACTAACTGTTTATCTGCAGGTTGTACCATCATCTCGGCAAGTCGACAACGTTTGACATCTTCGCCAAGGATTACAACGAATTGCGCGGAAGACATTATTTGGAATATCATAGCGAATACTTAATCCAAAACACTTTGGATGATTCCAAAGCGCACGAGGCAAGTTTTGCTGGTTATGTTGAAGCGTATGAGAAGATGGAGTCTCTGGAAGCTATCCTGTTTTTCGTCGACGAAGATATCGACCTATTGTATCAGGAGCAATCTTTAAATGCTGAAATCGTCAATGATTTTCGTACTCGTGAAGGGAATCATTTCTTTCCTTACGATCCTACATCTACATCCAGCCCAGGGGCTAGCCATGAGCTTCACGTAATGGCCGTTAGTTCTCTGATGTTTCCCACCCGAGATCCAAGACTTCCAACAACGTATACCGACTGCTTATCAAGCATCAGATACATGTTGTACACAGACAGTAACGGCACCAAGGGCTATTATGAATTGACTCGTAGTAAGACCCCTCATGTGGACTGGAACTCTGGGAACACCATATTACCCCCTGAAGACCATTTTGAATCAGTCACCACACATTTTGGAGCTTTCTTTTTGTTGACGGTGGAGGTGTGTGAATTTTTTGAAAAGTATATGGATATTCAGAGGATAAATAGAAATTCTTCAATTGTGGAGGTAATAATACTGATAATCAATAATTATGCCTTCGAAATTTCAAGATTTATTGTTTGAATTAATTTTTCGGTAACATTGTTTTCTTGAATGCAGGACCTCCATGCGATAGGATCATTGGAAGAAACTGAAGGGATGCCTGGAAAATATGACTTGATAAAAGATTATCATGATCTTCGGCACGAACGAGACGACTTGGATGAAAAGTTATATAATCACTTTTTCGGAGTTGATTACAATTACCACGACCCAGTGGAAGTGGATCAGTGGGACTGGAGATCTGATTATCATAAACATAGAGTTCTAAGACAATTGCAGACCTTGCTAGATCTGAAGGATAAATTTTGGGGATATGAGAAGGTAAAGAAGCGGCTTCAAGCAAAAGTTTTATCGGAAGTGAGTCGACTTCATTTTCCTAGTGAGAAAATCATGCGGGAGGTCATCTATTTTCTGAAGTTTGGTGACAAGGGAAACACCGAAAAGTACAGAAGAGATAACCTACATGCTCATTTTCTCAGCAACTTTCTCCCTGCACAGCAAAAGAGGCGTGGTCTGGCTGAGCATGGGAATATGGAAATGACCGAGGATGAAATTGAGGAGGCAGAAATTCTGAGTCCAGTCAAATCTATAGTGAATCAAGCGTTCCAGATCACGTGGCTGATACCGCATGATGGAGGCTACTACTACTATGAAGGAAGCTCGCCTTTGCCTCCATGCTTTCGAGTTCAGAATACCATAGTGTTCAAAAAAGCAATCACAATGTCCAAATATCAAATTGATACGCTCACTCGGATTCCCGTTTCGTTCAACAAAGACCGTGATATAGTGTACACTGCACCTATTCTACAGGACTCGTACTTCATTACAGACCTGCATTCACCCCATTCGAGGGGTCAAAGATTCGAGGAAGTTGTAGTTCCTGTTTATGACCAGCAGAGGAATCAACTTTTTCTTGGGCACGATGGCGTTCACAAGAACGCTGTGGAAGAGTATGAGCGTTTGAAAAGCAAGAAATCTACTGGTGGGTTGCCCACCAAGAATGTAAATAAAAAACAATTTGTTTGGATAATCGTCATAATGATGTTTACAAATACGCTCAATGGTCATTAAATACATTTTATTTTGTTAATTTCTTGCAATATGGTCAGTTTATTTAATAAAAAGTTTCTTGCATAATATTGTTCAACGAATTAAAATAATTGTACTTTTAACTATAAAATATTTGGCATTGTTATTTTCATGAAAGCTATAAAGGATCACAAAGCTCCTTTTAAAATATATAAGGGACTAATCGATAACGCACCTTTTTACAGTATTCATTCCATCCTCTGCCATACTTTTCCGCACATTTTTCCTCATCCCTAAACACCCTGTGGGTGAGCAAAATGAATAAAAATAAGAAATAAAGATAAGGCCACACTCCAAATTTGAACCCAGCTTCCGCTGACCACAGTAGTGCGGCTGACAATTCGAACGTGTAGTTAATCTTCCGAGCAACGCCCCACCACCCTGAGATCAAAAGTTCAGATTTTTTAGGTTTCCCATCTGCAGTGATGTAGGAAACGGGGACGGCTTCCGCTTTCTGACCCCAAATCCGCACCTCGCTGCCCTTTGCTCTTGTTCTGAAAAGTTCCTTTTGGCGGTCCACATCGTAGTTGAACCAAATTGAAGCAAGCCCAAGAAGAAGAAAGACAAGTGCACCCAGAGGAGAAGTTGAAGGCCTGTGATACACGAAAAAGTAGGAATGGAACGTGTAAAATGATGGGATCCACACGAGGCAACCCCAACAGAGATAGTAGCCTGCGCGATCTAGTGTGATGTCAAGTGTGTTAAAGTAACCAGTTTCCCAACGGAAAAATTTGTAGATGTACACCGTTTGAAGGAGAACGTTCACAATATGACCAAAGTCTAAAGAGCCATGAATTTGCCATCCAGCAAATAGGTAAATTATGATGAGCAGTTGCCACATGATCATTCCCATTCGACAGTTGGTAAGTTGCTTCACGTCCACACCTAGCATTCGTGGATGCAGTTCAATGCCTCGGTAGAACTCATGAAAGACGGGATATTTCTGGAGAAATTAAATCCATGTCTATTTCAACACTTTGATTACAATCATTATATGTACATGGTATTTTGTTACAATGGAAAAACTCCATACATTTTTTAAGAGATACGGATCATCTTCCTTCGACTTTGATTTCGCTTTTACAAATAAAAACAGACAGAGAGATAGGGCGACAATATTAAGTCCTCCAAGAATAGCCCCCATATTCTCATAGATGGTAACACACACTTCCTGTTTCAAAATAATGAGGAGGAGGAGAGCACCCAGAGATGCAAAATAGTACAATTCCCCATTTGCCTACCACATACCACACAAATAAGGTAGGTATTAGGTTGAATGGAAGCATGTCCCAATTAATTTCCCAAAATAGAATGATAAATAAACTTTGTAATACACCCAAAAAATCTACTAATTGTTACCTGATACTCTGGTATCAACCCAAATGAAGTAGTCGGCCCATGAAACTTTTTACTTGGTAGCCGCAGCCAAATCATCGCCCACGCAAACAGGATACCAATGCATTTCCATGCAAAGCAGTTCCCCAATATGTACTCCAACTGAAATGGCTTGTCAGGGTTGCCAAACTGAGCGAGGTATTGGGAGAAAATTGTGAAAAATACGAGAAACACAGGAGGGACAACATGATAGTTGATAAGTTCTCCTATGCTAGGCTCTTTTGATTTAGCCATTTTGAAATTTAATTTTAGAAATGAAGTATGCCTCAATCAAGTTTTGCTTCGGAACGAAATCAGTTGCTGACAATCCGATCCCCGGAAAAATACTCCCATCATTATTCCAAATTGGTACTCTTTTAATTGAATTAATTGCCTTATCAGGAAACTGATTAAAATGCTTGGAACAACTGTCTGATTGATTACATAAATCTTGATATTGATATCGTAACTGTATGAGAAAAAGTCTATGACACATGGAGAAACACATCAACAGGTGCAGGTGCAGATGGTCAGCTGGAACGTTACTACATTACATAACATTATGCAATGCTCTACAGGCTGGAGAATCTCCAGTGGAGATGTGTGAGGACTCTTCTGGAGCTGAACTATAAATGCATAGGAAAGAGCTCTCACGAATATAATGAGCGTAGGTATATATACCAATGCATTTTACTACGCTATGCACGAGTTACGTGACTGCTTTGTTATGTGGCCAATTGAATTATATGATGAAGAACCGAAATTACATGAAATAACTTGAGAGAAAAGTAAAATTTTATTTTAGTCCAAAAAATCGCATATTTTCACATGAAGATTGTATGCGCTTTTAGCTTTCTAAAATCATATGCAGCATTTCTGACACTGTCGGGAGGCTCCCGTTCCAAGACAAATGCAACCTGAAATATTCGCAAAGGTACGTCATTAATTGAAGTGTTATTTAAGGTGTCAGTTAACTGAACTGACGATACCCATGTCAGTAAAAATTAATTGCATATAATTTGGCTTTGAGTACCTGAATTCCAGAATACACGTCTTCGTGGGGGATTTTCGTCTTCAGGACACTCGCCCCAAACACATATGGCTGGCCGGATTCCAAGCCGCTGTTCCTCACAACTCCATCCCCCTTAAACAGATATTGAAAACGTAGATAGATATTGAATGGAGAAAATATGAAAGAATAGTGGATGTAAAAGTAACTTTTTAAAATATGAATTGATGAGCTATAGCGTACTATACGAAGTTGGAAATATGTTCGCTGTACTCAAAGAGACCAGAAGAATCAAGCCGCAGCTCACAGCAACAGCGGTTAGGAAACCAAAGTGTTTCATTTTGAAAGTTTTCCAATAATGAAGATTAAATTTGATGTTCTGAACTGCAAAATCAGACTTGTTGCCTGAGAGCACTCTTATAACGCATTAGTATTACTAGACGTAACGGGCGCTCTTTTATATGGTTTGCATGTTCCTGCATGTCGTTACTTGTTAGGCATTACGTCAGTACATTGGTATATGGTGTTATAAAATTAAAACAAGACAAGACAAAGGAAGTCTACGATTTTAGAAAAAAATATACCATAACAAGGCATAGTATACCTAGCACAAGTTTTATTTTACCAAAAAACCATCGTTATGTGGACAAAGTGAGCATGCGACCAACATGGTACATTAATGAAAAGAGAAGGATTTTTTAACTTGATAAATTATTGATAACGTTATTAATTATGGTAAATCGATGTATATACATACATGGTAGCCAGATTTTTTACTTAACGTTTATAGCAGATGCATAAGTTTGAATTTTGGTATCATATTTAATATTTGTACAACGACAAGCAACGTGTGTACATCGTCATGTTCATGGAAACCCGCCAGTTTTCATTGAAGTATGAATATACAAAGTGTCATGTTGATTAACTGTCGTTGCCATTGATAGACAACCGTTGTTACAGAAAGATAAATCGTCTTACGATTCCGGGAATATGATTCAGCCACCGCAAACCCAACATATAAAACAAAGGAAAGTTTAGTAGGATTACTTAATATACTATTTATACATGACATTATTCCTTAAATATGACTCATGTTCATGTAACTCCGCTCTCAGGAAATCTTTAACGATATACATATGAGGATATACCTATTCTTTTATCTATAAATATTTATTTTTGACGGATTTTTTAATCACTGTTTGAAAACTTCGTCTGCAGAACCATGCTAACACGTATAAATGTACGTGTCAACGTGTCCATTTCGAATTCAGTATAGTACTGGCGATATGAGCTTGTTACTTATCTCATCCTCTTTCCGCTCATTGAATCATGATATTTACATACGTATTTCTAGCTAGATATCATATTTATTACTTGCAATTTACATAGTGTTTCATTTAGCTCCAATATATTAGAATGATGCATGTTATTGCTATTTGTTACTACCCATCAATATTCCTAAGCAACGATCTTCAAATGTATCTTTCAAATCTTTCTTCTGTATGCATTTGCACAATAAACTGTATTTTTCCAGACCCAACACGTCTACATTTGATTCCTAGACAGAATGGTAATCCTTTATTTGATAGAACTGAAACTTTCTTCTTGATCGAGCAGAAAGTGAAAAAATGAACAAAAGTTCTTGTTTTGTTCATGTAATGTATTTTTCTTCTATTTTCAATATCCACCATTAAAAAAATGTTTTTATACCATTTGTGTATTTCTTGCAACATCACGGTATAATGTAATTCATCCTGTTTTGCGATGACTTATATAAGCTTAATCAATTGCGATTACTCCAAAATTGCCTTTCAGGAAGTTAACACTTCCATGGGAAAGCCAAATAAAAACTGTTAACGCTAATAAGGACGACGTTGATGGAGGAAACTTCCAATGATGTGAGAATCAAGGAAATTAACTTTCTGCCTGGATAATTTAAACAAAAAAATCAGTCATGTGTATGTATGCAAATTATTGTTTGATTTTATAAATTGTTCTTGGGAATTCCTTATTTGTGAACATGAAAAGTGAAGCAATGGTAATACACAATATCCTATTTAAGAATTCATGTAGCGAAGCAAATCAAGTGGTTCTTTCCATAATTGAACATACCGTACTAAATTCCTATTCTTACCTACTCTGCCTTCTTTGGGTTGTGGCTGCAGCTTAAAACTTCTCCAAAGAAATGATGGTGGCTCAGAGTTTGAAAGCTCAGCTTTCCATGATGTACGCCCAACTGAATTCATGAAGGCTTAAGGATTGTTACATTCATACTGACAGATTTATTTAGCCATAATAATGAATTCCTTCCTCAAAGATATATTGCGAACATGTTTCAATTTTCTTAGAATGTATGATAAATAGTTACAACTTCCCACACAAGTCAAAAACGTTTAGTTCAACCCGACTTTAATTTAAGTGAAACAAGAACATTTCAATAGAATTACTGACAATCAAAAAAGGGCCACTGTTTTTGGGAAGCGGAGAAATTGTGACTTCTAGATTTTCCCCATTTTCTAATGCTACCATGCGTTAATAGGAATTCATCATTACCAACTTTTCTCATGCCCCTTTTGTGTCTATACTACTTTAGTAAATAGATAACTATATATAGACTTTTTCTCTTTGAGAAGCCAGTGTACTATGAACTACCAAAGCATAATTGTACTCCATAATTGTTCCTTTCTCATTTTATGCACGTTGTGACTGAAATTCCATCACAAACAAAAGTAATCAGAACAGTCGTCCTGTCCGTCACTTTAAAACTCTTTTTAGCTGAATCAAGAGAAACTCTGCAGAGTCTGGTTTAGATGTTTTGTTTTCATTATTACATCGATGAAAACAGAAAATTCATCATGAACTACAGGGAAATTGAAGACTACGTATAGTACATTTATGTTTACACCCTTTTTAACGTGTATTTTATACAATGAAGAAACGAATCCACTGAATTTAAGAGAAAAAAATCTAGAATTCGATGAGATAACAGTCGTTTTTCTTTCGCTTGTATGTTTCTGGCTTCCGTAGGTGGCTCCCTTTTTTATCTATTTTCATACGCACTCGAGAGTTAGATCATCTTACATTCGTCGTAGTAACTATGGCCCATGCTTCTGCTTTCTACAAAAATACTACGATGGCCGATGAAGAACATTTATTTCAATCATAGCAAGTTGCTCTACAAGCTAATTGCCACTCTATCCTCCTGCTGTCTGCATTTACATTCTTTCAAAATTCAATTTTCGGTGGATTTGATTTTAGTCTTGATGCTTGAGTCTCAGAGTTTAGGTATCGGATGTTCCAATATATTCCATGATATTATTGTCTATGTTCATTCTTGGTATTATAAATCCATCAAATGCTAACGGGTATAAATAGTTTGTATTAGAAAGCATTCGGATACAATTTCTGCTGGAATAATCTATGTCATCAGGTTTCATTTAGTTTCCCTTCTGGAAACTTTTAGCCTTCACTATTTTTAGACGTTCGTAGAATAAAAATACCAGATACCTACTATAAACATACGATACGTTAGCTTCTAATAGCAGCATGTTTACGTTTTAATCCATCCAATCCAATTTTACATATCGTCGAGCTCTATTCTTTTGTTCCTTCCATCTTCACGCAAACTTTATGAACATGCTCTTAGTTCTAAGCAGAGGGACTAATAGGAGTAGACATGTGGGGCAATGTAAGCTTGTGCTTTCTTGACTTTCTTTTACTTTGTCAAAAAGGTTGGATTTATAGACAAACTTAAAAGATTGTTCCTTAGACTGGAATACAAAAAGCATCACTGAGCCATTCAAAAAATCAAGAACTATAGTGGTTGGGAAGTCTAAATTTATACGCTTTATAAAGACCTATTGAAAAGTTGTCAACTTTTTTTTTACGAAACAGCATCAACAGCAGATTTTCTTTTCTGCTTTCGTGGAAAACTCAGCAAAATGTCTTCACAGTCAATTCGCATATTTGACATTTTATTTCATAAGTTAAGCTTCATTTTACACATAGTTCATTCCATTAGAGAAAAAGCTTATTCCTGAACTTTTACTACGCAAAACATTTTTGATCACTGCCAATGTTTGATACGAAATACAAAACTGGGAAAGTTTGTGTTTCCATCCATAAATATTTCCAGGAGGGTTTTTATGCGTCATTATTACTATGGAAGTGGCTGCATAAATAATATTATGACTGACATATTGTACACGAATGTGTATAAGAGAGGAAGAAATGGAAGTGTGGGAAAACGTGTGGTTTTACCTTTTACTTCTACTCGAGTCATGATTTTAAGCGAAAAAGACTGTGAAAGTAATGATTATCTCCGCAGACTTTCTGTAAATTGAACCAATTATGCTTCAGTACAGAAAAGTAAGAATTGCCCAACAAGCAAAGTAATTTTCCAAAGTTTAGGTAGCAATAGCTGCTTCAGGATTTTGATCAACCTGCTTCGCTTGTCTGTCTCTCTCTTTCAACGAATTGCATATTTTTTTCAACTTCTTTGCAAACAAAATATGATTTGCTTGGGGTAATATTCTGGATTTGTATTTTTATCCAATAGTTGGAATTAGGGTTCTTTGATAATGTTTTCTAGTTCTAAAATTATCAAACTACGTTTTTACATAGGCACTAAAGCATTCATGCAATGATGTTTGTTTGTTGTTTTGAAGATCCAAAATAGTACATAATGCGCATAAGACAAAATGAATTTTGTCAATAATTAAAAAATGATTTTTTGTTTCCAAATCTTTCGCAGTAAGTGAACAAAAATAGATCTCGATTCCGCTACTTACTCCAGCATGACGCAGTCCGTCTTTACAATTATAAAAGAAGCTGTCATAATTATATATGTCATGTGTATATTATTACTTTATTTCTTACAGTTAGTTCTCTGAAACTCCAAACATACATAAAGTTTACACTTACAGAACGTACTAAATATAACAAGCAAAAGTTTTACTCCATAATTTTTGCAAAGAAATACAGATTTGTCTCGAAAGAGTCGCTGTCTGTCATCAACTCCACATATAATGTAACCCTTCATGTTCCATGTAATATAATTGTAACAAGTATGTACACAGTGTTAATTTCATGATTGTCACTATACATATTCTGCATTATTATTCTGCTGACGACCAGACAAACGACCACTAATAGTAGGCAAAACGATATGTTCCTCATCATTTCCAACATTGCTGACAATGCTGCTTTGCCTTCTCCGCCTTCGGCACCTATGAGCTTCGCAAAAGTTCAAAACTGGAGCGAGATGAAACATTTGGCAAAACACATCCCTAAACCTTGTACTCATTGAGCAGTACAAAATAAAATTAATAGCAGAATTCAGCAATGCAACAAAATCCATCAGGTCGGAGAGCGGGTAGTAGCATTCCTTGAAGAATTTATCACCAAGTAGGTCCGAAAGAAGAGCAAGGATACCCTGTGGAAACTCTGTGATGAGAAATAGAAGCAACACTGCAAGCAGCATTCTTGTTGTCCGTGTTGTCACGCACATCTCCCCTGTGGGACGAGTAAAGCTCCCAGATCTACTTCCTCCACTGCTACTTGCATCTTCAACAATTGTTGAAGTTGAAGGTACTCCTCCTCCTCCTGCTGATGACATAACTGTTGTGTGTGTCGGTCTAGTTCCGACACCAGGAAGACCGGCAATATGGACTCCGAGGAGTTTCTCTTTCCGCTTCTTTGCCTCCAAAAGGGAATTTATCAAACGAAAACTGACTATGGTGAGCATCACACAGGGAAGCAGTTTGAGAACCACACTGAAAGCCAAATAAAAAAAATTTTTACTATTAAAAAAGGATGTCGAGAATAACCACACCGTCATTTTTACAGTTTCACGATTCACTGGATGGACAAACAAAAAGTCAAATTCTCTAACCTATAAAACCAGAAGTTGGCGGTCATCAAAAGAGGATATTTCTTGGCCAGGAGAGATAAATTTACGACGTATTTTACAGACTGAAGCTCAGGAGTTTGATGCAATGGGGTAGATTCTTCTACTCGGGTAGAAAATGGTGTGGTGATATTAAATTCGTTTGGATCTTCCAGTGCCGACATGTTTCCAATGGTTTCCACTTGCAACAAATCAGTCACATTATTAATGCTTGTTGTCGATTCTACTATAACTCCAGTTGTTGTTGACGGTGTAATCGAACTAATGGAAAATGTGAAGTAGATTGGAAGACACAGCAGTGGGGATATGAGATACGCCGAAGCTATCAACCACTTTGCCTTCTCCATGGAACACAGAGTTTTGCACCGGAGGGGCATCGATATCATGATGTACCGCCATACTGCCAGAGTCAGAGTGAGCCATATTGAAATTGTGTGGCAAACCTTGAAAAACGACAAAAGAATTACTACTTTTAGCGATTGCATCTTCAAAATAACTGCAAGACGGGCAAAAAAGCCTGCAATATAAACTTAAGTCGATTACCTGCGAGAAATTACTATGCACCAAGACATACACTGCCCACGGATACGTCTTCCTTTCCCCACCATCTTCTCCAGGGAGAAAATTCATGTAAATTGCAAACGGTATGTATTCCAACATATTGAACAAGTCGGCTAGCGCCAACCCCGTGAGAATCGCGTTTGTCGAGTTGATCATTTCCTTTCTCGTGAGGACAATCAAATTCAGCGTGTTCGCCAACATCCCAAATGTGCACACTGTGACACTCGTATAACCATGTATTCTTTTATATGCATTTCCCACCATTTTGAAATTTTTACAATAGAGGGGGTCAGGAGAAACAATGCTGGTACTGCTGGTGGGGGTCAAAGGGAGAGTCACTGTGTGACCTTTCATTTTTTTCCGCAGAAATTTTCACTAACGTCACCTACTTTGCAACTGCAACTCACCGAATGAAATTGACTCACTACACTGGAAACACTTTCTTATTTATTTATTCATTGGAAGAGAAAGTTGCTCACTAGTAAATCATTACATTACCCCATGATTCTACTTTTAACCAGTTGTTTATTTCCCAAGAGTCCACTTTCTTCTCCGAACGGACAAAGCAACCTTTTTGAGACTTTCCTTATCTGGAATTCAATACCTTCTGGCATTATGCAATGCAACTGTACCAATTGAACAAAAAACAGTACACGAGTTACACCAGCATGACTTATTCACTATTTTGCTTTCTTCTCGCGTCCAAATGGCTTTCAACACTTTTTCTTTCATCTTCTCTGTGTCCAAAAAATACTTTTTTTATGCTTTCTGTAAGCTCACCCTCGGAAGAGTAAATAGAATTTAAACAACTTAAAAGAAGAAAGAAACTGTTTTCACTCTCTGGCTTGAATGAAGATTCACCTTTTGCAGATAAGAAATATCAGGAAAAATACAGAGTAATAGCTGTGTAGTTTGGAGTTGCATAAAACTATGCGGATGGATGGGTGCTTTCGTATCTAGTCTGGATGAGTTGTTTTGTTTCTAAAAAAGATGTGAGTAGAAAGAGTACTCAAAAAACAGGAAGATCTACTGGTAGAAAGTAAAATGTTCACTTGGTTCTGCAGAAGGAGAGTAGTATGATGATGAGTACCGTGCAACAGTCCAGTAGAGACTGGATAACTTATCGGAAGATGTACCCGGATTTATGGGGGAGATATTTATGGAGAGATGATGAAGGTACTTTATCGAGAAAGGAAAACAGTAAGTTGGAGAGTTGGTAAGAGAACGACTTTCTCTCTTGTAAGTCGGATTGTGATTGAAGAAGAGAAAATGTTTAGAGTAAGGAGAGTGATGCACCCGCAATAAATCACAGATTGTGACATACTGACATGATGATTTGACATGTCACGTCTTTTCCGAAGGCTGATATTTCTTGCATTATTTATAATGATTACAAGAGAGATATACATAAATTAAGGTTTGTAGTATTTGTGTAAACAAGAAACAAGATCAGATTCCAAAAATATGTGGCGTGATGTAACAGGGGAACTGGGGACGTTGGTAAAACGTGACATCAAGTCTTGTTGTATTCAAAGAATGAGCAAAAACACTGAAAACTATCAAATTTCTACATTGACAGTCCTTCAAGGAGAACGTGGAGTCGTAATTAATTTCTTAGAATGAGAACGCTTTCCAAGAGTCTTGATGGTGACAAGATATTAATATCCTATACAACACTGTGTGATTACTTGTCCTCCAGAGTATAAAAGGAGTGCCTACTTTTACATCTACATTCACCAAGACAGATTGAAATATTAGACACGTCCGTTCGATGCTTTTAAGGCTACTTGCTTTCAAGCGTCAAGAAAAATTTTAGCCAGAGTTTGCGGGAACATTAATGGAAACGACAAGCGGAGCTATTTGTAATATGTATTCTTGGAAGATAATATTTATTTTAATAAGTTTGTCATGCTTCCATAATATAAAGTAAATATGGGGAGATGTGGGAGTGGAGAAAAAGGGAACCTACGCCAATGGGAGTTGGTAAATGAAAAAAAGACAGTTTCCAAAATCTTTTTTCTCTCGTCATCTTGTAAATGACAAAATATATTTTACTCATTCATAAGCACATAATCAGAATAGCTATATATACATACCTATAATCACCCTGATACTTGTTGCATTGAAGCTTGTATTATTTAACGGTAGTTTCTTTGTATAGCTTTGCTTTCTTTTTGATGGTTATCATCAAAGCTGAATTAATAATGGACTCAAGCAGTTTTCAAAATGCTAGCAAGGTTTCCGTACGGAAGTCTATATCTCTCATGAAAAGATTTTGGTCTACCGCATTGGGGTTTTCTTTCATTTAAAACGCATATTACAGTAACAACAAAGTATATTAAACCATGAAACCATTCGTAAATGACAAAATGGGAATATATGCCAGCACCGGAAGCTATGGCTGTGGCGAAGGTAAATAAGAACATAAATCATTATTATAGCAGAATTATTCATGGCATCCAATTAAGCGCTATGCATTTATAAGACATCTTTATTTCACCCAAAACTTTTAGAGAAATAGAAATAAACGTCTCCAGGGGGTTTCCTTCAATTCCCTCGTAGCGGAAAGAAAGATGAAAAGGAGAACGACAAGAATTCTGGTATGTAGATTCCACTCAACCTTGTAGGATTATTATTGATCATAGCCGCTGCTGCTATAGTTTAGAATTTCTTGGATGAGAAAATCGGCTTGAATTGGAACCTTTTTCAAGTGGAACAACATAAATTGTTTTCTTCCACGAATCATGCAATAGCTTTGGTGGACGTTTTTATTCTTTTGTTGAGTCAAGACGCTTTACTCACAAGAGAACCCTGAAACGAGTTCTCACAAACATGTCATTTGGCGATAGTAATTACTTACACTCATGCATCTAATCTCTATAAAAAAATCTTTTGTGATGTAACATTATGTATTTTTGATTAAATGGCTAATTTTACTTTGATATTCTGAAATTCAAGCTTTTATGTTTTTTTTGAAAACGTAAATTACAGTTTAGATATTTCTTTTTTAATACAAATAAACAATTTGCATTCATTCTTACTCTTTGTATTATCATTTATTAAAGAAGAAGCAAGTATAATGGAAGCAACGTTTTGTACTATTCTCTCGTTAGCTTAATCTTTGTGTACATAGCGTAAGTTGAAACCAACCAAATGCGGATTCATAGGCTCATTTCATCATTGTCATAAATTAAGTCCTTTAAAGAGATCAACGAAAACTGTCTAAATACGTAGTAATATGATTCAATGGTATTATAATTTAAAAAAAATTAAACCACGGGGCATGCTTTTTCGTATTTAAATGTCCGCGTCTTACAATTTACCATATAAATTAGATATTACCTTTGAACTGCAATGTAAATAAGCTTATTCATTACAAAAGTTTTAGATCATGATTTTCAAAGAACTTTTTTTTCTCCGAAGAAAGCATAAACATTTTAAAGATCAGAGAAAATAGATGTTTCTCTTACTTTCGCATTAGGAATTCCGGCTAATAAGTAATATTATTTTAGTATGTTCTTGATTTCGTAATAATTAAATGAAAACACTCTCAAAATTTTACAAGGAATTCCAGCTTCGATGTAGTCTGCAGCATTCCAGTCAATAATGTCATTTAAATCCCCACAAGCAATAATACCTACATGTGTTTTACGACATTGATACTCCTACAATCAGTTACGTTTGTGTTGACTCATTACTTTTCCAACGAAACGAAACAATTTCAGACTTTCGTGGAAGACGTCAGAAAGAATGACGTGACCACAAGTAGCTCATTCCAGAAGGTATCCGTGAAAATGCCAGAAACTAATGGCTGCAGGATGAATAAAATGGATTACTAAGAAACAACCGAAACTTTCCGCAATATGAATATTTTATGTTTATCTCTACAAACCAATGAAATCTAATTTTTGAATGCTTACTGGTTTCCAAAACAAGTAGAAACCTCTTCGTAGTTTCCCATATTGCAGAAAAAACACCACAGACCGCATACGGTTTGAGCACATCCACTGTTGCTTCTCGATTACGTGCATCGCTATAATCTTATATTCTAGCTAAGCAAATGATCTTCTATTCCGCGATGTATTTATTCAGTTCAACTTATTCACATCCATTGTTCATTTTAATCAATACTGTTCTTTCAAAGATGAAAGAAAAGCATACCAGTAACTCAACCTACGAGTTCGTCTTGCTATAAATAAATGATATGTATTACTTTTAGGCGAAGGTGTGTTTTCATTCTTTTTTGTTTGCTTCACAAATAACGCACCGCATTCATGTAATTTATTAGACAATGGGGGTGGAAACGCAGAAACGGTTAGGCGTTCGGGCGTTCCATATGTCTTCCGGCAAATCATACTTTCATATCTAATAATAATGGAAATATCATGGACAAACAGAAAATAAATTCAAATCTCAAAGTCAAAATATGACATGATAAATAGAATGCTTTTGATATGCATACAATGATCAGATCAAAGGTTTGTGTTTATGTCATGTATTGTGAACATGAGTTCATATTGTTTGTCAGTAATTAAGATTCGTCCTGACTTGAAATGTTGTTTGCAACTGACGGAATCACGAATCCCAAACCTCAAATAATACAAAGAGAAATGTGTACTTGTTTACAAGGAATGAAGATACCCAACAACCCAACCACTTTAGCTTGCGGTTACTTTTTGTGTAATGCTTTCTCCAAGAGCAATACATTATAACCGTTAGAAAACAGCATGCATAGTGGCTCAAGTTTCCATCTTGAGATTAGCGGAGAAAGTAGACAAAAGTTCATAAATTCGCAAAGAAAGTTAAGCTACAACAGCTAGATGGTGCTCACAGTTCTTTACAAACAGTTAGCAAATATCACGTTTTCTGGGTTCCTCCATTCATACATTTTCGAGCAAAAGATAACTTTGAGAAATAAGGGGCCCAAAAATTATTACAGACTTCATATACCGTATATGTAATATGTTCATGTAAAACATAGCTCCGCTATAAGCAACAATTATTACATAACAAAGATGATTACACGTTTTTTCTGAAGCTAGATAATAGCAGTGTGTACCTTTCCCTAGCATCTTTTCCAGCAAAATGATATGTCACTGTCAAGCTCCCTGGCAGAGATTGATAGATGAGTTCGTTATCGGATGTCAGAGTAGTCACTAGCTTAGTTGAAATGTGTCAGAGAATATACGAGAATTTTTTGAAGCGTAAGAAAAAAGAACATCTTACAGGTATACCTAGACGTTCCCCTTTTGATGTAAAAAAAAAGTCTTTCTTCGTTAGACGTGCTGCTAGAGTAAGCGACATTTTAGCATCTTGAGAAATGCGTTTAATAATTCGATTGAAAATTTTGCATTTTTATTTATTTCTCTGCCACCACCACCGCTACCAGCAATAATTGACTCATTTCGTTCTCCATCACTGCATCTCATTCCTCTCACTAGTTACACCGTACATTTCACTGAGAGCATCCATCATTTCATCAGCAATCTTGAGCATTCGCTTGAAATCTAGACTACCTTCATTCTTCCACTTCAACATTTGCTGTAATTCACGAATGTTGTGAGAATGATGACAATTGCCATCCCCGTCCTCACAGTCCTTGAAACTTTCACTGGAAGATTTATCGCTCCTGCCAGCAACTCCAGCACTGCCAGTGCTACCAGAGCTGGTGCTAGTAGTAATGCTACTGGCACCACCACTTGACACGTTTCTTTGAGAAGAAGAGGAAGAAGAATAGGAAGAAAAAGAAGTGGTTCCCTCAACACGGTAAGTATTCTCATCACCGGTACTAGTAGCACCCTCATCCTGCTCCGTTGTCCATTCCCATAACTCAAAATCCAACAGATTCGGTGCCATATCCGGATTCACGAACAAGTGCATCTGAAGAATATTGAACGCCACGAGGAAAACAAACGCATAGACAAAAGTTCTCAATCCGCCATCAAAGAAGGGGTGTTGAAACACGTAAATGAAATTCCAGAGAGCATAGCAAAGTGCTAACCAGACCATTGTCTGCATTCCAAAATGGATGCTTTGTTCTTCCGTCGATGTTCCCCAGCCGAGTGTGCTCAATTTTTGGAGAATTGACGTGCAAGGAGCTTGTAACAATATGTCCTTCCGCTCGCTCACGAGTCTTCTCTGCGTTCGCAGCTTGTCCCTGTCACTGAGAGAATGGATTTGGATAGCTTTCTTGGCTGGGCTCTTTGACAGCGAGGACGATGACTCCAGAGTCAGTTGCTGATCAAGATTTGCTGCGTTCAGAGTAACCAATTTCACAAATTCTGGGCCATCCTCTGTGTTTTTTTCTAGTTCCCGATAAAAATTCCAAAGCAGAGGATAAAAGTCGTCGATGACCGAGTCAATTTCGTAGCATCGAGTGGCAAATGGTTTGTAAGTTTCTTCATGACACAGTGGACAATTTGACTGGCGACGGAGAGCTGAGAGCCCACAATATTTGCAGAACATGTGGCCACATGGAAATGTGCAAATGTCAATCATGAAGCTGTGACAAATTCTACAAACAAAGTGGGTTGATAGAGTGTAAACTATGTCGAGCATGTTGAGAACTGTGACCATTTCAAATGCAGGTTTTTGTTCTTGGGACATGGTAATGGTGTTGGAGACACTGTTGCTGTTTATCGGAGCATTCAAAAGTTTGGATTTCTCCAGATTTTTATGTTCCACAAGGGAGCTTTCTTTTGATCTTGCTTTTGATGATGGGTTGGCGGTGTTGATGGCTGACATCATACTTTTCAATTTTTGACAGCAAATAATGGAATGACAAGTTGGGCGAGAAGACTAGGCTTTGAGGTTGACAGAACGGAAATTGAACAATTTACGGTTTGTTTGAAGTAGTGTGCAAACATTATGAATCTTGACAAAATGGTTTTTATACATAGGTACATGCATATAAACAGAAAGCGTTGGAAACTATGACACAATGTCCGATTCGTCCGGGGAAAAAGAACGAGTTCCGCAAACTCCACACCACTACAGCGACAAAGAACTAGCGGTATCTTTATATAATGTAGGAATTACGAATCCAGTTTCATCTCAATATATTCCGTGATGAATTATACTGGTGTCGTGTTTCAAACCAACTGATCTTTTGAGCATTCTAATTTACAGCAGAACAATCTAGTGCCTGCCAGCAACTCTGATGTTTCTAATTTCTCATTTTAGTAAGTAGATTCTACAAAGAAGCTAAATTCGCTTAGTTTAACATTGTAATCTGTCAGAATTACAAGATTTCCATTTTCATCACATAGTAATTTTGTGTCATTATTCACATTTACTACTATCATTACTCTTGCGATTTGCAGGGCATTCAAATTATATACCTATGTTAGTCTTGTGAAAAGGGTGATTTCAAACTTTAAATAATTTCCAGTATTATAGACTTTATTTAGATATACCTAGATTTTACGTTGGAGTATGGAGTCCATGAATTTGAAATCATTGACTTCATATCTGGTGTGAACTAGCTTGTCCTCTAAAACAGTTTTGTGGTAAAATCAAGAATTTTCTAAAAAGAACAAACTTCCCTGTTTAACATTCAGTAAGGTTTGTATGTATATTATTAGGTATTAATTAGCGGTTCAGTCAAGGATGGAAGTGGGAACCGTGTTGTTGAGGTTTTTTTGGCTTGCTTGTTTCCCGTCGGCTAGATAAGGTTTCCTTTGAGCTTACACAGGTTGTGGCACTGCGGCCACTGTGGTATTCTGTTTTCCATTTTACATCTCAACACGAACTTTGTATTTAATTATTGGGCCTGGAAATCGTGACTACCTACTTACCGACAATATTAAAGGCGGATGCCCTGAATTTAGAAACAAAGACTGCCTATATGGAATCCTGACTGCTAGAAATGCGCTAACTAACCTGTGCTCCCTACACGACTTCTGATATACTATAATGGATACTGAAATCATGAGAAAAATATTTGTAGTATCTGCTGTAATAAAGTAATTTACGTGGCATAAGTACGTAGTAATAAAAACAAAATGAGCTTCTCCCTAACTACATCCGTAGACTAGAGACTCATTCAACGAGCTAGATGAAAGGAAAATTTGGCAGGAGAAGAACAAGTGGATCTCCTCAATAGTCATTTAGCGAGAGAGGATCAGAAAAGAAAATGCAGTAGGACAGTAGCCCTGCATACAACCCATAAAATGCTCTCATTTAATATGCCAACAAACTGCATCTTACAGTATGCAATAAAGAGAAAGGCAATTTCGCTTGTGAGAGAAAGCAGAGAAAGCTATATTAAGCAAACATACATGGATATACACTTTATAAACGCTGAGGCGGCCACTAGTGCCACGTACTACTTACATTGATAGTGTCGGATTTTTATAGCCCTCATTTTCAAGCGTATTGTTTATAAGCTAAACTTTTTTGGTATGACTTTGTATCTTTTTAATGATGTTTTCAAGAACATCTCGTATATTGTGTACAAATACGTAAATTAAATACCTATAGGTCTGTTTGGTAACAAGAAATTCCTAGAAAAAATTCCACAAACAGAAAAACGTAAGCTGAATGAAAATTTAAACCGTTACATTATGACTTGCTTCCGGCAATGTATGAAAAATAGTACGCAATAAAGGTCATTTTTGATGCTGCTTGCTTCTGAACTCCACAGTTAACCGAACAATGATGTAAAGTTTTGCAATTTCTCAGCCTCTCCCTGCACGTTTCTAATAGAGCTGTTATGCCATACTATAATGGCAGCTGCTTTCGGAAATGCAAAGAGTAGAATATTAAAACATAAACGGATATTGCTAAAATGTTGAACATAATATTCTCATTAAAAGATTATTATAGAAGCACAATAAATAAGCATATATGCATGGTATGAAATACGGGGGAGCTAAATAGACAATAAACTGTGCTGCTAACCCAAAAAGTAATTTCCGCCTTTCTCTTCCAAGCGGCATTAATATGGCTTATATTAATACTCCACTTCCACTACTTTCCCAGCTTTAATAACTTTAGAAAGAGGATGAAAAGAAAGATGAAAGAAAGCTGCTTTCCTTGCTTCAAAATTACAAATTAAAAACTGATGTTTTCTGTTGGTACTAAAAGCAAAGTGCATAGAGACGCAGAGCGAGAGCCAAGGAGATCAGCTCCTTTTTAAAGGGACAAAAAACCAGGTTATTTCACACGGGAAATGAGCTCTGAGGACATTTACTTACCCACGTTAGGTATTCATTAATCTGAGCTTTGTAGATCAAACTCTATAATGCTCACTTAATATACATGCGCCACGCTTTAGCATTTTCAAATACCCATCCATAAGTTGCATCGTCTGTCCGTGTATCTGGAACAGGAGCAAATGGGATTTCCATGTTTTTACAGAATCCTGTAGAAATCGACTGAATGTTTGTTGGACAGACTTAATGACTTTAGGACTTTAAGTGCATTTCCTGGTATTCCATTCAATATGCATGTGCATACCGCATCCAGTGACGTATGTATCTGATATTTATATGTACCGATTCTATTAGTTGACTACTATTATGTTCACCTTTTCTTGTAAATGCCAAAGAAGAATTGCGTAACTATATATAAACGATCGCATATTTTGTGTTATATTTTTGTCATCTGCATTTATCTAGGTCGTTGGACAGCTAGTTTAATAAAAAATGACCTTCACAATTTGCTTCACCTTTTTTGCAAGGAATTTTTAGTCGCTGTACCTTTTACATACATAATAGCTAGCTCATTTTTTACCTCTTGCAGGTATCCGATACCAAGCATAATAGAATCGTCTACATAGATTAACTCGAAATTGTGAATAGAATGTATAGCTTTGTAAGATAAAGAGTTAATTAATTTTTTTCTTCAAAAATAGATATCTAGCTCAAGGCCGTCAAGTGCACAGCCTATGATCCTTTTGTTTTCACTTGAGTAATAATAGGTGAGGAAGCAACTGACGTGAGTGCAGATATTGCTTCATTGTTTTCCTTGAGAGGTTGCGTGTAGAAGATTGACTAGAGAAGCGAAAGTGGCTTTTATTACGAGCGTAGGTATACATATTTCATCCCACATCCCACACTTTCAAAAAAGGAGTGCATAAATGAAACCAAGCTGGCTTTTCTTGTAAAATGAATATTCATTTGAGTTGGCAGACGCTTTCCTTCAGGAAAGACAGAAAAGCTGGCGCAGCGAACAGGCTGTAGAAAAGAAAGATGTTGGATGAAAATGATATAATGATAAGGGAAGAGTGATGTGATAAATATTTGTACAAAATGTAGACAATGTTAAATATTTGGGATTGAAGTACATAATGGGTAGGAGTTTTAATCAAATCCGTCAGGTTCTCTAGAGGACAAACAGTATATCATTGCTATTCTAAAGACTGAAAACAGCATAATCCAGTGAAAATGGAAAGTAAATATTTCATAATATGTAAACTTCTAGAAACTAAACTCCATTAATTTTCTATTTTATAGAAGGGGTTATGCAAGGATAACGACGTGTATTGTCTAGCGTCTAGCTTCGATAAAAAACTAATCATATACAGCAAAATATCTTTATCTCAACTTATATAGATGTTTGGAAACTACGATTGGTACCATATCATCAATTTTACATTTTCAATCACACGCAACCAGTATTTTCCTTTACTTTTCGGGCTATATTTGCTGTTGAAAGAGTTTGGTCTAACAAAACCAAAAATATAGCATGGGACTTTCTGTAATCCTTGAAAGAATGTATACGCTTGCTTAAATTAATTCATAACCCAATTTGGATTTACGTCAAATTGCACTTGTAGGAACTCTGTATCAAAAGGCTTGGATAGCAAAAAAATACTGTTTATGAGACTACGTTAGTCATATAATATTTGACACTACAATCCAATTTTGCTTAATATTATCATCATTCTTTCAAATATTCATTTTTACCGAGGATGCCTCGCTTATTTGGAAAATTCGTAAATCATTTGAGCCAGTGGTTTTGTGGTTTGACTCTTGTACAAAGATTGAAGATGTGCTCAAAGAAAATCTCGCAGGATGCTTATTATTGGAACTTTTGGGAAAATTGAGTCATACAGCTAAACTAGCATCGCCATCTGCACCTCTATCGATCTCTGACATAATAAAAGTGGGATTGTCTGCCGTTGGCTGAGATATTTAAATATTTGTCCGATACATACAGAAACTCAATGTATTTCATTTTTATTGCATTCTGGAGAAATTGTAGTTGCAGCCCTTGCCTTACATGCACACAGGCTGTGCAAAGATATTTGATTTGAAATTTGGTATTTGCTACTACTGTTACTTCTATTTATTATCTTGTATCGCACATTAAACTCCTTTGCGTGGTGGATGGGGAAAATCATAAACATTCTCTGGAAAGATGAAAGAGTGTAAGGAACGAAATGACGTGGATGCAGAGAAGAAAAACGAGCACAAGAGATCTTTACATCCGCCTTTCTTTTGATGCTCCCTCTTGTAAACAGTACTGCGTACCACTCTCGCTAAAGGATTTTCGCTTTGCGGAAAAGGAAAGTATATTATTTATGTTCCACCATAAAATCTCAATTTTTATGATGATTTAATGCAAACGGGAGTAAAAAACCCTCAGAGCAACTGTAAAAACTCAAAATATCTGCTATTCTGAATTTTAGGAGGGAACGTTACATTTTTGTGTTTGGTTGTCACACAACAGGCAACAGGAACAGAGGCTTATGCTAAAGGACTTCCAACTTAGTAAAGACCATTACGCAGCATATTTTTGTAGGTTTTTCCGCAAATGGAGAAAGTTTTAAATCATCAGCAGTAAAACGGACAGGGTTGCAGTGACGCTTCCTTCTCGGTTCTCAGTTTTCGAATGAAAGGGATTTTCAAGTAGATGAATTCAGTGCAAGCTGAATAACGGGAATATCATCACTTGATGGACCATTGAAAAGGTAATCCTTCAACTGAATGTGGTGGAATAATAAAGTAGCTCCCGTTTCTTCTATTTTGCTGATGGAAAACTTTCTTTTTGAACAAAACGACATAGGTAGGTATATTTCTACTTCGTCCTTTCAAGGGATCACATCAGACTGAGATTCTGGTCACGTCGGCTTTGTCCCCTTCCACAATGGGAGTTTTCATTTACATAATTTGGTTCTAAAGCCTGGTTGCTAAAGCTTTCAAACAACGCAGCGTAACGTAGGAGATGAAGACTTTATATCGCGCAGCGTTCTAGGGTTCATTTGAGAATGAGAAGGAATGACAGAAATTACAATTATTGCGTTAGCAAAATTTACAATACAATCATCAATCATATAATGTACATTACAGCGAGACAATGAGTCAATGAGTATCTTCACCTGGTGACCTGGAACTCTTTAATTTCCTGCTATTTGAGCTTCAAATGGTTCTGTACCAAATTTCTAGAAGCCAGGAATATTTTATGAAGTCAAAACAATGTGTGAACGAAGTCCGATTTTGAATTGACAATGGCGGATTAGCCAACTCTGTGCTCGCCTTACTGTTAGGCACAACGACAAGGAGATTAAAGTTGCACGCATCAAGTTACCGTTCATATTCTATGTACACTATATAAAGTTATAAAACTATTAAAATACGAAGTTTCATGATGCCCCAGCTTTACCTAAATTGCAGTACCTTCTTAAAGCCCTTCATGTTGAAAGATATTAAGTTAATGAAGAGAAGTGTACGCCTTGCGCAACCGATATAACACGGTGATAAACAACCATCATCTACACGCTTTCCGCTCTGATGTATCCCCACAGGCAATACATCGGTGGTGGTGGTGGCAGTGACAATTTCCTCTGAATCCAATAATCTATATCTATATCAGTACTTTCATCAAGTCAGTAACAGGCTGAAGCGATATAGAACGACCTGTATATTTATAGAGAAAGCACTTCATCATCATCTAGTTTCACGACTCACGTCTCCGACCCCATCTCATCCGTTGCTTTCCTCGAGAGCTTCCTTTTATCTTTTGTTTGTTGTGTTTGTAAACTTCCCAAAAACAAATTCAATCTTGAAAGTGTGTACTCAAGCATTCCGTAGGCTATACCGGATAAAAACAGAGGAGTATAAAAGCTTATGCTGACTTTAGCTTAAAGCCCAACTCGAGTGTTATTGCCACCAGCTATACATATAAACAAGCACACCACAAAAGAGAAAGCGAACTGAAAATTTCACCGTTTACGCATAGAGCTTGTTTGATAATAAGATTGAAGTGTTAGCTGTGTGATGATGAGAATAGGGCGTATGTCACTGGAGGTAAGTTTCACCATTTGCCATTATATTACTATCAACCTCATTCTCTGTTTGCTGACAAAAGGGGAAGAAAAGTAAACACTGAGAAATGCTGATTCTCTGCAGCTGGTGTGAATGAGTTTGACTAAAATTCTCCGTTTTTAGCAGAAAAACCACTCAAGGGAAAGCAATACTGTTTACTTCTCACAAACCTTGACTTCCTCCATTTGTTGACACATGTCATCCACATTACTGGGTACTGTTACTTTAGATTAAAATTATGTTTGGTTTGAGTCAACTCGTATGATTTCCTCAGTAATCTTGAAGCTCGATTGTGCTTGCATCAGATTCAGGCACAAATTAGATTTGCTGAATATATTTTTTCGCATTAGTAGCTTCAATCAGCATTCCAGTATTACATTCAATATTTTTGCTGGATTTTATCTCGGGTGTATTTTTATTTTAAAGATATAGGAACACATTTTAGATGTTTCATTTTGAGATGCTCAGTGAAAGCATTTGTGACAGACAGAGGCAACATCGCGCCCGTACTCCGAAATAGATTTCATCTTCAAAACAAATTTCATTGAACCCAGCCAGTGTCTTTTGAGAAGCATTAGATACTAGGAGGATATATACACTCACTTGTGTAAACTCATAGCTACTTAACTTTGTCTCCTTTGCATTATGCTGAGTAGATACTGAAGTATGAGATTGATCTACAGTTTTGAAGTGCACTTGAAATCTAAGATTTTATTATACCAGAATGCCGGAAGTCTTTAAAGTAATTTTTCAAATTTTATAGATGCACAAATTTGGACACCCAAAAAGTATGTCTTTAAACCAATCTACTTTTGTGCATTTGGCATTTTGCGTGAATTGGTTATCTACTAAACATATATCAAGTGCCTGTTGAATATGAATAGCTCATCGAAGATATTTTTGAATTTTCTTCGTAAATTGTTGAAAGCTTTTAAAAAGAAAATTGCATTCTCTCCTTAATGTGCACTTACTATGTCGTCGAATTGAGAGATCAACTAGCAATGCCCTGTTCAATACTAGTTCCCAGTGTTTCCATTCAACAGCAGCTACAAAAAGGCTACGATGGATGGGACCCGACGAAAGCCAGAAAAATGTAA
Source organism: Willowsia nigromaculata (assembly GCA_034700605.1). Classification (NCBI taxonomy): domain Eukaryota; kingdom Metazoa; phylum Arthropoda; class Collembola; order Entomobryomorpha; family Entomobryidae; genus Willowsia; species Willowsia nigromaculata. The sequence goes on along the minus strand of JAQIXX010001881.1, from coordinate 748 downwards.
ATATCTGTAGGAAAATGGTATCAAGTGTTTGCACACGAGCTGATGTCTTCCCAAAGGCTAGAAGAATCTTACTTTCAATAACGCAGTTATGTGGAAATCCATTAACAAAATCACATTTTTTACTCCACATGTAATAATGAATGTTTTGTGAGCGAGTGTTCATTGTATGGAAAAGGGAAAAAAGAGATCGAAGTCAATTCATGTTCACCCACCTACCTATTTGTTGAGTCTGACTTTGACTTGTTGTGAGGCTTTCACAATTTTTCCATGTATTTATGCAAGAAGTCATCTAGTTCATCTTTCATCTTTAGTACAATCTCTTTTACCGCAATGCAGTATGCAGTCATGTCAAAAGCCTGACTTGCCTCTGATTTGTACCAGCATCTTATACAAAACTTTTCTTCTGATTCACTTTTCAAGATGAATTATGGAAATCCCTTTGACTTCGGATTTGTCTGCTCAATTCTTCCTACTCAACTCGAACCAACCACAAGCCACAGAAATTTGATGGTAACAAGGAGAGAAGACTTTGAGACAAATTTTCATACAACTTTCCCCTTACCCTGACAAGTTTTTGGGGCATTCTATACCTGTGTCAAATGGCACTCTTAACTAGCCTTATATTACATAGTATCACACAGGAGCCAACTGATTTGAATCTTAAAGCATCTGTCATACTGATCGTGATCAATAAGATGTAGATATACATACGTGTACCGTATACCTACGTGACACGAGAGACCTGAGC
>JAQIXX010001880.1:0-29088 GCA_034700605.1 Willowsia nigromaculata | reverse complement strand
GGGAGAACGAAATAATAGTCTTGGTGGTGGAGGATACCGGAGTATAAACGCTTGTTGATTATTCTGAGTTCTCATTCTGATTATATGAGGAGGAGGTGGAAAATGAGGCGGAGGTCGTCCCATGGAAAGATTTTGTGGATGACGGGATGGTGGAAATGGTCCCCGAACGTAAGCAACCATCGGACCATGACTTCGTCCTGGAGCATATACGACGCTTGGAAAATTACTGTGATTTCTTGGAGGGAGGGGCGGGCCATTTAGTGATGACTGTGGCGGAGGATGACGAAAATTTTGAGTTGGTGCACGAAACAGCAACTGTGGGCCTTGTGGACCAATGTGTCCGAGACTTTGCAAGTGAAAATTACGCAGGCTGGACTGCTCATCATAAATCACCTGCTGGGATGGAACTCTAGAAAGGGGTACAATAGAGGGTCGTATTGACCTTGGAGCAGGCACAGGTCTATCCAGTGTTCCTCCATTATTTCCAATTCCCCCTGATGTAGTCCTTGTTTTCTTGTCTAATGGAACAGAAATTTCCTCTCCCCTTGGGCCTAGCTCTGGTGACAAGAATCCATCCGATATTGGACTAGATGAATGAACAGAGTCACCAGAGGGGCTACTTGATTTTGAGCTCTCAGACCTGCCATCACTTTCTCTAGCTTTTCGTTTGTAGAACAAGCATTTAAAATTGGAAGTCACGCATTTTAATCTTTTGCTTGTATTGCTCCCACCGTCAGTTTTACTCACTTTCTCAAACCTCAAATTAAACTTTTTCCCTTCATTGGGTACTTTGTCAAGGGAAGATCCAAGGCTCTTTGATTTCGTTTTATCGGAGCTTTTTATTACAGGCATTTTGTCAACCAAATGTTAAGATTTTTCTGCAAACACGTTTACACATTCTCATATGGAATTGATGAATACTTCCATCACTAACAAAAACTGTAAATCTAATCCGTGTGAGTGAACTACTTTGGCATTGTGTGAGGCAGTGCACTCCACGTATGGGATAGTCAAGGATGTAAAAATGGCTCTCATAACTTGAAACTAACACTGACAATGAAAATTGTATTGATGTTTGCCTATCCCATGAGATACGTTTTCACTTTCACAACTGTAAAAATGTTTCCACCTGTTCCAACTCAACGTTTTGGAAACCACGAGCATTCTGTCAACCAAGATGATATGTGTGCAAGTGTTACTGTCACCACACTATTCCATAATACGTATTTTTTAGTGAACTTGTGTGTTCAGAAGGTAAAAAAACTACCCAATGTTTTCCGAAATGCGTAGGTAAAAACTACAACACACATCCTCAATGAAAGGGACATGATTAATGTTGTTTAACTTGCATTGTGTATTCTGCAAGCATAATTTTTCTGTTGTTGTTTCTTTTAACACTTGCGCTTGTTTTGTGGTTTTAGGTTATAGTTTAACCAACCATCCAACAACAGAGAAGATGTAATTGTTAATAGGGCACATAGTACGTGATAGTTTACCTACACCTACAAACGCAACTACGTGTGAGTACTTGATACTAGCAATAAAACTAAGGTTTTACTATTAGTAATCAATAAATCACTCACTGTAAAAAATCCGGTAGCTATTAAGCACAACAATAATACACATTCACTCTTAAACCCAAGCAAGAGTGAGCTTATTGGACTGTGCTACAATTATCATCATCATTATCATCATCACTGTATGAAATACAAAAATCTACATTGGAAGTTATATTATTTTACTTGTTCATATCAAAATGATGCTATTGACAAAAACAAAACTTCTATTCCCCAACTGAATGATTTTATTAGGTCTTACTATGCGCGGCATGAGCAAATGCGCAATGGTATCACAACAATTGCAATTCTTGTGTTAACAATAAAATAAAAATGCCTAACTAGAAGTGTTTAATAGCTGCAAATTCTACATGATCTGTATTTGTTGGAGTGATGATGATCGTGTGTGTGGTGGGGAGTGAAGTAGATCGCGTCAACTCTAAATCGTAAATAAGCAGAGCATATCTGAATGGCTAATGCTAACAACTAAAAAACAAAAACAGAAATTACTTGTCTGAAGCTAAAAACTTGTAAATCTAAATCCTCTTCCATTTCTCTCATTGGATGTGCATATATAGGTTCTGGTATTTGACAGATACACACACATTCAAAAATGTATTTCTGGTACCAACCAAAGGTAGCAGTTATGGTGTTCATCTAACCGTCAAAAGTCAAAACGTACTCATATATTATATGATAAAAACAAACAATGTAAGATTCTTCAAAACTAGTAAAAATTATAGCAAAGATATATACACACACATGCATGCTTGCATTCAATTTATTTTTTTTCTCATGGAATAACATACATTGTCAACCTGCATGAACTGATCTCTGAAGAGTACTACTAGGTATATAGCCTCATTCGTAATAAGATCTCTTCCAAAAATGAACCTAGTATTATAATATTTTATATGCAACAGGTAGATTTGAAACGGCATAAAAGTGCTAACCCCAGAGCTCATGCATCCTGACGAAACGAGACACATAAAAGAGTATTGCCATCCTCCCTACTATATACCCAAACTCAAACGCGCATCTCATTTACAAGCCGAAAAACTGAAAACTGAAGGACTCCGGAAGTCAGCTTTATTTTAGGCTATTGTGTGTGTCATTTTTAATTTTCCATTTCGTCGGCTCTTGATCACTGTTTGTATACATGATTATTAACGTACTGCACAAAACTATTGAAGTTATATATTAAAAGCTGCTTATAGTGTCGTGTCACGTATTGTATGTACAATTCACGAACACAGCATTAAGGTACTTTGAAATGGGATATATTTATTTGATAAAACAGGCAAGTAATCTTTTATACCTATCTATAATGTAATAATGACACAATCGTAATATGCAAAAATATTTTCCTCAAAATGCACTGTTAAAGTAAAGGAACAAAGTTACATAACGCAATACATCTGGAGGAGACGCTTAAAATCAGAGCATATGCTACCGGCTAGGTTAAGTAACATCAGATATATGTTAATGAAATGGAATACAAGATTTTTATGACAAGTGCTCCTGATTTGCAAAATGATGTTCGTGAAAAAAAAATTCGACAAAATTGAGCTGCCAGTCTGCTGACTGCTGACATCATGTTGTAAAATATATTGTTAACTGACATTACAATCCAAAATATGAGGTAATAGGGTTCCTGCTAATGATATGATTGAAAGGTAGAACACGGTAGCAATAAATATAAAAATCACTCGCGTGGAACGAACAAAAATAGATAAATCTCGTTCTGTGCGATGGCTAATGATGACGATCATCGTCTTTATAAAAACTGACACATGTACGAACTACATACCAACCAATACACGAAATATCCTTTTCATACGCCAAATGATGTATTAATACGGCTTCTCAACAGTGATGATAGTGATGATGTAATGAAGCGCAACAAAAGTTTAAACACTGTACTTAAATGTATTTTGTATGTACTAGCCATCTGCTAGAAGAGCAAAAATGTGCCCAAATTAGATTATAGAAATTAGACTGTTTGATAACTTGAACTTCCTAGGAAATCCAATACTATCCAATCTCTTGCGAAATCTTAAGTATAGTTGGGTGGTATTCAGAGCGAACAAACAGTTTATTGATTTTTATTATAAGATTGAAAAATCGCTGCGTGAATGTGCGATGATTTTTCCCAATGATATATATAAATCTGATTTGATCTTAATGTGACTGTCGACTTACTTCTCCTCCTGCTGAGACTAGCAATTATGATTTTTTTGATAACTCTTTAAGTAATAAATCAGTTAGCAGTACAAGCACATAACAAATTTCTTGTTTGTTAACATGCTTTTTGGCATAATTCTGAATAATTCATCACGCTTTGATATGACTAATGACTAATATTTCTTCTGTGGTACGGCCAATAATGATTTCTATATTTGATATTGTTGCACTTTTTAGTATTGCGTACTTTAGCACGAATACAACATTCCTACCGTCTCTAATCATATTCTCCTTTTCATCAAAGCTACTAGCTTTGCACTTTTTACGATGCTGAAAATATTTTCGCTACACCCACCCCTTTTTTGCTTTTCAGCATGTTATTTTTATTACATTAGGAATAACACACAACAACATTACGGAAACCCCTTGCTTTGTTGTTTGTTGTCGGTGAAATACTTTTGCTTTCGATGGGTGTGCATGTCATTTCACTGACATCACGCACGACACAATCCGCCAAGTCATCCATTAGATCATGGCACAGAAGTTAACTATGAGAAATAGTTGTAGGTGGTAGAGATGATAAATCTTTGTGAAGCAAAACTTCTGGAAAACATGTTTTTTATTACAAATAGACGGTAATTTACGATAGTTTTATGATGATACTCAGATTAGTTCACAAAATGCTAGAGATTCTCTGCTGTTGTTAACACGTAATATGTTGCAAGGCCTTTGATGCAGTATGGTAGGTAACCTTTGTAATAATGAGCTAAGCAATTGATATTAATATTAATTCCTCCCTGTCTGAAGCAAAACAGAATGTGTTGCACAGTGAGTCATGCAATACCCATAAAATGTCACAGGGTCACACACGGGATGGCTTTGCAGGTTAATGCTGCGTGCAAAACGTTTTCGTAAAAGTGTTTGATGTGAAAAATTAACTATTCGTAAATTGCAAAATGTGATTTTTATTTTACATTTATGCCCATGAACATTATGGCCCAGCGCAAATGGATAAGCCAAGCATAAAACCTAAAGCCATGATAAAAGCAAGGAAAGTCATATTTAGGCCCAAAGTCAAAACCATATACATTACACATGTCGCACTAACTTACGTTGCAATTTGATTCAAAAAGTACATTTTTGTTGCACATTAAATGCATGTTAAAGTCCAGAAAGGCATCGCACACCAAAAAAAAAATGAAATGGATACTTTAAAACGGTTAAAAGTGACAAGTGCTAAAGATAATGACACCTGCCCAACAACCGCATCGAAATCTTTTGCATTTTTAAGATGTGACGAAAGCTATAACTGAAAATTAAGTTCATCACCATACATCATCACTAGTTTTACTCTGCTTTAAAAATAAACATTAGGAGAGAAAGGGAGAGTTTTCTGAAATTTCTTTCTTATTAAGTCAAACAGAAGCAAGCGAGGCCCACACAATGTAATGATAATAATATAATGATGAGTTTTAAATAACGCCTGCAGCTAGTTTAAAGGAACAAACGAGCAATCTAACAGTTGTTGCTAGCTTAAAATTTTTAATACAACATCATTATATCGTACAGGCAATATATCATTATAACCACTGTAGAAAGCCTATTATCATCATCACCTTCCCACCAGATTTTAAACATCCAAAGATGGACCTACGGCCATTTTTAGATTAGCATGTCCAGCCAAGCATACTTAATAGGATATTAGTTAACGTTATTGTACTTTCGCTTTCGTCAAGACATGTAGCATGTGGCCAACAATATAGTAATTTTTTTATTGACAACATTTACCCAGCAAATAAGGCAGTATATTGTCAGTTTACTGCTATTCATCATCCCTAATTTGATGGGTGCATGAAGAAAATTCTGAATTATGAAGGCATATATTTTTCTTTCAAATGTTATTGTTATTTATTTCGAAAATGATGACCGGAGCAGTGGTGATAAATTGATAAAAGACTGTAATCAACCCTATTTATGATTACGATATTTAGTAGATTACAAAGTAGTTATACAAAATAAGACAAGGATGAATGCAAGTAAAAAAAATGAGGAAGCAATTCAAAAACTTATCGGTCATAATATGAATCCAGATTGTGTAAGAATATTGCAGTGTGTTAAGTAATTTATTTTCAAACTGTATATAAAGTCTCCTAAAACCCTGTAAAAATGCAATTAACAGTAACGGTTATTATAACGCATTATCTCAAAGCCAAAATGATAATGCTTTAAGTTGTCAATTACAAGAGGATGAAAACACCGTTACCACATAAAATGCTACTCTACAACTAACTGGGTGCGCATTCTGCGTCCACGGCCGATGGCAAGTAGCCATCTAGTGTGTGCAGAAGGAAATATAAAAAAGCGTTTTATGACTTGATCTATAACATAACCTATCAAAATAATCGTAATGATATTTGTAGTGTAATAATGGGAGACAATGCACTGTTAAGAACTTTGCGCATACCTAAGTAGCTGTTTGCCAGAATGCACTTGTGCGATAACAAGGTGATTACGGTCGGCGAACTCTTTTGAAGCCAGCTTGCAGGCGACAGTTTTGCTGCATGCTAACAATCTAATTGTTACATTTTTGTACAAGTTATTTCGTCTGCTCACATTGTTTTACAAAGGATTGCCAGAATGCGTATATATTCGATGAAGCTGGCTCTAACTTTAGGTACCGTACGTAAGTACCGTGGAACAGTTAATTTGTTATAATTTATTTGCAAATCAATAAGTGCAAGTTGTGCGTACTAACGATTGGTAATGTTGGTGCATAAAAACAAGCCCAAGGTCTTCGGTTAATGCCTTGATCACCTAGTTTTCCCTCCAATTTTACTTTCATAGCAAAATATTTCATACTCGATAGAAATAGCTACGGACGAAATAACCACTTTTTCATCATCGCGTTCATGTAGCGCCTTGAGCACGATGACCTGAAAATTGCGTTCTTATGCACCATTGTAAAGTAGAATAGAATGCATTTAAACAACCGCGTCATAACCTAGTATTAACTCTTTTGTTATTGTATATCCGCACTAATTGTAGATAAAGCTTCGTTTAGCCATGCTTGAATTAAATAACCTACAAAAGTATAACATCTTGATTTTGATCGATTTCGAGGTGGTATTTAATTTGAAACGATCCTTGCAATAACAATTATGTTACGTATATATTTTGATTCAATAAAATATCTGAATGATTTTGAATGGAGACTTTAACATACCGAAAACGTTTAAGATGTCGCATGAATCTTAATCTTGAATCAATGGTTGCTGGTAGTAGAAAAATAAAAAATGTCATTACGTAAAGTTATGTAATGTAATTAATTAATTAAACACAACTTCAAGATTAAATGCAAGGTAGAAATCTGGTTTTCATATTCCATTTGTTCAGTATGAGGAACTTGTTTGCTCTCATGAATTACTAAAAATTTGACTGGGTGTGCCCTTGATTTGTGCAAAGACAAAATCAAGCGTAAAGCTTGACAACAATTTTCTGTGCCACTAGATATGCTGCTGATGTAATGAAGATTATGCATGAAAACTTAAAAGGAACGAGTCCACCGATGATAATGCATACTGCATATCATAGGTCAAAATTAAGTCTGCACTTTCATAAAGAGTATCAGTAAATCAACTAAGAAATGGCTATTGATACAATGAGAATTTCAGCTGCAAAAAAATAAGCTCGCCATAATTTATATTTTTATGCACAGCTTCTGAAATTTCTCAAAATAGTTTCTGAGAGTGAACAGTGAATAAGTTGGATTGAAAATGGAGATGCAATTTTTATTTCAAAAACCTTCACAAACTTAATTTTAGGATTTGATGCGATTTTTTATTGGATTCTCATTTAATTTGTAATGTAATTGCTGCAGTTTTATGAATGATGTTTTTAAGGTTGTATTTCATAAATTTTACACCTTCGACTTACCTATTTTTGAATTCATCATTGCTACCATTATCCTCATTTCTTTTAGTTTCGGTCTGATGCCTCGCATTACGACTACTACTGCTGCTGCTGGTATACGTAACAATGTAATCATCATCAAAGAAATGGTGTTGGTAACTTCTCCTTGCACTACTGCCACCCGCACCATTGCTAAAACTGTTGCTGGTACTACTACCACCAAAAGAGCCTTTACGGCCAATGGGCTTAGTAGGGCTGCTATTACTACGATGAACCCTGCCACCAATTGTTCTCGCTTTATATTGGCCAACATTATTGCCACTGTCGCCACCACTGCATGTGCTACCTGCACCACTTCCACTGATATTCAGCCCATGATATTCTTGGAAATGTGATGCTGTCTCACTGTCACACTCATTCAATGGGGAAATTAGCTCAATTGTTTTTGTCACTTTTGTCTTCCTCACAAGGGTGTACATTTTTACACGCAAATTAAACAATACTGTAACCTTGAACTGCAGAAGATTCTACCGACTGTGAGGAAAACATAATATTTATTTACGAGCTGCTAAAAATGCAACATGTTTTGTTCCTTATATTTTCAAATTTATTTTTAAAAGAAGTTGCAGAGCTGGTTGAAACACGTTAAATTCAATTTTTCTCCTGAACGTATTTTTATTTTTCAAAAGCAGCTCACGAGTTTGCAATCTTGTTGACAAGCATACATACCTTTGCAGCTGTGTACACTCAACCGACTGAAATAACAATGGGAAAAGTAAATGAAGGGTTTTATATTAAACGTCGAAGACTAGGAAATGAATGGGGCATTCACTCTCTCAGCTTTATAATATTCCTCCTGTTCAAAGAGAATATCGTATCAAGTATGCAATATTATAATAATAGGGAGAAATGACTGGTAGTAGACGTTCTCGTCACAAACATACATGGCCAATGCAAAAGCATCATTTTTGCAATAGACACACTACTACCAACAATCATACCGGTAGTTGACCGTTTTTAAAACGCAAACTTTTCTATTCATTTTTACGTGGTTATGTAGTGTCAGTGTCTATTCATGTATATAGGACTGTCATGTTATATTTGTCTCTACCTCGTTCATTTTCCATATTAGCGTATCTAATAATAATATACGTCGATCATAAACAGGGTGAGATAATGAGAGCTTTAACGTACCTTGGAAGTAACTATAATCCTACTTCTAGCTCGTCTGCTTTTAAAATACTTTACTTAGACTGTTGCAGCATGGCATCTCTTTCAACACACAAATTGAAAAAATGTTGTCCGACAATTTCAATGCTTCAAGTCCTCAGCCATGTATAATGAGTAGAAAGATTTAAATTTTGACACCACAGATGCATACATCAACAGTTGAAGACACAATGTTCAGGCGTTGATTAAGAATTAATGCAGAGCGAAACGATAATGGGTGACTAAGTGTTGTGGGATGCCGTGGGATAGTTTTAAAGCATTCATTTTAGCAAACTTGCTCTTTTACAGTCTCTTCTCGTTTATAAAACGGTAGCAAAATCATAAATTAAGTAGTGTTGCATTATCTGAATATAGATATAAGGCAAAACTGTTTATGTCATAGATTTACTTTGCATTGTAATTGAGTAATTTATGCTTGCAAAGATGAGACAAAACCTTTCAATGTAAAAATTTTGAAAACTTTGGTAAGCATATCAAACCTTACCATTTACGAATGGCACGTTTTATAGGTGTTTTAATTACATTTTGTAGAGTGAAAACTTTATACAGCCATAAAGCGTCATACAATACAATGCACAAGTTCAAACGAAATAATTACACGTTATAACCGCATATTATTATCACGATGTTATTTTTGAAACTATGAATAAATGCAAGTACTCTGCTTTAATCTACACACTATTCGATTTTTCCTCTAAATCTATTTATACTGTGGTTTGTATTAAGATTACATGGCATTTTGTATTCTGAGCCATTCGTGATAATGAAATGATCATAATGTGAACTTGCTTATGAGAATCTTTTATTTTCAAAATAAGCTTGCAATTCATACCATCTATGGAAAATAAATTGTTGTGGGAAAACAACTCGTCTATCAAATAAGTCATAATCTTATGAATACGACTAGTGACTATGACCTATGTGGTTGTGTGAATTTTGTATGTTGCCTCGCACTCTGAATCTTGAGGTCAAGTTGGAGTTTAACATTTTATACAAAAAATAGTATTTTCAGGGTGAGGCAACTATTTAAAATCTTCTGCAAGTTTTAGTAAGCAATATGTTACTCCATAGGAAGGAGACAAACTAAACGCATAGAAAATGTATTACGAAAATTGCAAAGAGCAGAGAGAAACAGTTATTTAGTGTGCTACATGAGCCTTTAAACCACATGCAAATTAGTAATGCATATATATGCCACTTCAACAGCAACTACTGCTTTGTCAACAAAGATGTGTTTGAAATTTGTGTCTGTGTGGTTCTCTTGAGTTTTAGGTTGTTGTGCTTTGTGCACAGACACCAGGGATTGCTGTACGGCGAGTACATGCACGCAATGAATGAAATATATTCTTGCAAAATTATGACAAAACTTTTTTAATGTATGCGGAATGTCCTCTTCTCATATTTCATACAAATTTTAAAAATATAAAGTAGATCAAAATGCCATAATTTGTAATTAGATATAGTTAGATAAATCCCGAGTTCTTTTTGCTTTATCAACAATAAGTATTGTTTTTATCTTGCAAGTTTTTTTCACAAACTACATTGCCCGGCCAGTACCCCCGTCACATATAATTAACCCACTTGTTTCATATTTGTGGTAAAAGTAAATGAATTTTTACTCACCGTACTTATTGTAGGATTGGAGAAATGAATTTTGGATCCGATTTATTAATTCCAAGATAAAAAGATGCTTATGATGATGTATTTCAGAGCTGTTGTACTTACTCGTAGGTATAAGTTAATATGAGTTCATTTCTCATATAATGGCAAGTGTTAGCTGTGGTTTTACATATTATGCTTAATTCATATACACTTTTACGATTTGTCCTTGCGTCAGTCAAACTACGTGAATTCATCCGAAACTAATTCAATTTAAAGATTTATAGCATGCATGCACACACAAAAATTTATTAATATAAATTACTGTTCTTGCTCTTCTTGATTTTTTTTGTGTTTAGAATGAGTCATACCACTGCATAATGTATGAAAACTTCTGGCAAATTGTGCCATTTATTTATTTGTATGAAAACTGTGAACCGCAATTCCAGATGGTTTAACACTTTCAGTCATCGACACTAATCAAACAAAGTAATGGTCAGAACATGCTGAAATTGCACATTTCTCAGGATTTATAGTAATATAACCATGTACGCACAGATAAACTATAATTTGCACACCAGCAGGGAAAGCATGATTGTCTCACTTCAGTTTCCCACCAACAGCAGCTTATACAACAGAAATTCAGTGTTGTAAAACTAACGTATATAGAATTGTAAATATGAAAAACTTCACAAAAATTGACACCTCAGACACCCTCAAGGAGAGTATTGACACCCTTGGAGCAGATAAATTTTTCTAACCATAAGTATATTAAGAAAAACAAGAACAGCAAATATTTCCCATGTGTGCATTTGCGCATGAAAAACTTCAAAATATGCCTACACGAATTCGAAACACTGACAACTGAATACTATATTATTCCGCAAACAAGACGGTTACTGTACACCACCGATGCCCAATGAAAGGCTTAAAACCTGTAGGTATTCAATGATTCTATCTGTCACAAATAAATACGTTCGCACATTTTACATCACAACAATCTTGTAAACATTTTGCAGATGAATGAAAGGTATATGAAGCAGATTTTTTATACAAAAAACACCGTGTTCATGAAAGAATTGAGGAAGTACATGAAAAGTGGAGCCACCAAGGTATCTATCCTCATAGCAGACATTCTTATTCGGTATGGCACATCACGAAATATTGTTGTCTTTTTGGTTCTTGTTGTGTACGGTATTCGGTTAATCCGCTAACAATGAATGATATGTTGTGTTTTTTGTGCAAGATTTTAGACAATCTCTCAGTGGACTGCACAGCACACACATATGTCGCCAGAGGGGAAGCACTGGCACAGTCCACTTTACGTTTTATTATATTACTGCATAATTCGTAGGATAAAATGTATAGGTATTTTGATGTTCATGTACCTCACCGAGTGTTGTACACAATATATTCTGTAGTAATAACGCACCAAAAGGACATACACACAAAACCACATAGAATTATTGAAAAATGACATGAGCTGATGATAAGGATGGAAACAGGAAAACCGTCAAACGGATGGACGGACAAGAGCAGTGTACTGGCAGAAATGTATAGGTATGCTTGCTGCAGAAGCACTTGAAATTTTTGACAACAGAACAACTTGCCAGTTGGCTACTACACTGGCACAAAACAATCCTCTCTGTCCGTCCGTGTTATTGCATTACAACCCCTCATCTTGTTTGAAAAAGGGAGATTATCGTACCACAGGTGTGTTATTTTGTTACACATGCATACACAATTCTCCCTGATCGTCCATATCTACACGCAGTAATGTCTAGGCTTATTTCTGTGTAGAAAAAGCAACAATTGAATTCGACTCATGCAATGTGTAAAATATAAGGCAAGGCCAATAGTGAATGTGTACTAAAATGTTTAAAATTTTGATATGATGAGAGATGTGTTCCTTCTCCTTCACATGAGTAATAGGGCTTCATGTGTACAGAGTATTTCTCATTCTCATGCTTGAATTCATTGTCAGGTTCACTTCATCTTCGCTAGCACAGGTACTCGCGTATATATTTCATGCTATTAAGTACATTGATATTTTACCTCTCTGCTGGAGTTTACGTTACATTTCACAAAGCATACAGTCTTATAAGACATGCATTTAGTTAGCTAAAGCGACTTCAAATCATACAAATGCACACTTGCTGGCATTCAGCCTTTTTCTAAGATGCATAAAAGATTCCATCTCATCTTTGATCATCACACAAAGCTTAGAGCCAAGATAATGAGCATTTGTTGTACATACATTAGATTCACTTGAATTCTTCTTGATATTCTTCCTGAAGGAAAGTAAATTATTCTTCTGTACTAGTATTCCTCGTACTATGAAACAAAAAATAGATTTAAACAATGTGTTTTGCGGCTTATCACAAATACATGCGATGGAGAACTGGTACGAGTTAAACTTTGAAGTAAGATGATAAAGTACATAATAAACATATATTATGTTGTACCATGCCTATATAAATCACTATTATATATGTAACTCCTCGCAATCGTATTTAGCGAAATTGATAAATGCAATTCTTCTGTATACGTTACAAGTGTATTCGTAGCACTTGAGATTATGATACTGTGCGTACCAAACCTCAAATAATTTACATCTTCACGGTTCATAATGGGCAAATTGTTACAATTTCATGCTTAAATACGGACTTAAAATAGATGGGAGGGGAGTGTGCAAAGTATTATGCTACATTCGCGGTTAAGCATGACTGGCTCAGTTTGCTATAATAATCCCCTGAAAATTATGTGGTGGGTGCTTGGAAAATATGCAATTACTTAACTATTCTGAAGTGAAAAATGAGGATTGAACCACGATCAAGGATTTTGTAATGTCTTCTCACTAAGAAAAAAACAAATCAATTCAAAACTGACGTGACTTTTCATTAATTTTTCTTATCTTCATATTCCATTCGTAGTAGTATATTATTAAGAGGCGGATGAAAAATATTCTTACAAACGATTGCATTGAAATCGAGTGTAGTCATTTTGAGCAACACAACACTTAATTGATTTCTGAGCTTGCAGCAATTTTTTTTCTTTGAATTTTATCCTATAAAAATTGTTTTTTAAAGATGTAAAAGTTATAGTTATACCGACTGCCGACGGAGTTAACGAAAGCGAAAATGTCAAGCTGATTTTAGAATCATTGGTGAAGGCGATGATGATCTGTTTTTAGGGTAACAAAGGAAGGTGAGTCGAAGATGAATTTATAGCGACTTCTTTAATTGGAAAGGAGAAGGAGGAAGAAGAGGAGATATTTGTAGTGTTCAAAGATAAAGAAAACTTTTGAAAGACGTTTGTAATGAATTTGAGATGCGGATCGTGACAAGATCATGACTTCATACCACAGCACGAAGAAATGCAAAGCCTCATAGTACCTCCAATCCGTACAGGTCATGACATCAATATTTTTAACAAAACCTTCTAGCAGTGTGTAACAATACTATTGAAAATTGAACGTCATCATCATTTCTATTTTATGTACCTGTAATATTAACGCACGGCTGCTCTAAAACACCACTTCTCAAAGAAACGTCGTTTAGCACCGGGCGTGAAACTTTCATAGACATATTATGCAGAGATAATATAATTGAATGCAATGAATTATATTCGAATTTAGACTATTTGCTACAAAATGCATAGGGGAATTCCTTTCCCTCCCTTTCTCTTTAGTTTATTGTTACAGACTTGTTCTACAGGCAAACAAAAATTGTCAGTGTATGTCACAGTGGGAGACTCTTGATGAGTCTTCCTTACTTGTGCAAACTCATTTACATTCACATTTGTTTGTCACGCTACACCATTTCTATTCAGCCACGCTTTTAGTACCATCATCGATATCTACCCCGGGTTGTACCCTTCTGCGGACTTGAAAAATTAAAATATTGTGCATTAGTTCATTCCCCATTCCTACTTCACAGATTTTACTTTAGCTTGAACTTTGAAAAGTTGCGGTATGCATACACCTATGATTAGCTACGTGCAAAACGACTTTTTCCTCATATCATGCATTAAACATTATAATTTTCAGTTGAAAAGTATAGCCTCTACTTCCTTTAAATATAACCCTTTGATGTAATTGTCTGTCATATTAAATATCAAATCTTCATTTTTCTTACGGTTTCGTATTGATTTCAAAAGAGGTTGGACTTTTCAAGTACAGTTCATATTGATAGCAAAAAACTACTGCATAAACGTTTACCACACAAAAACATTGCTGAGTATATAGCTGTATATTTCCTTATTACAGAGAGGAAGTGAGTCTCTATAAACATGAGAATGCAGAATAAAAATTGTCATTAAATCTTATCTCGTCTATTTCATGTAATCATTAAATCACTAATTTGCGATCTCTGCAATTTTATGAATGAGCGCAAGGTGACCGCTAAATCTTAAAGGAGACTAAGAACTCGTTATACCCGATAGTAAAATAACAATGCAATGCAATAATATACGATATACGAGGAAAAATAATTAAAACGGTGAACAAAAACCAGCCTGTAGATAGTTAGTTTTAGGACGCAGCAAAAAGATGATGATGCAGTAACGTATGGAATGATTTTCATGCACCTGTGTACGCACTCAATGCAGTAGTTACTTTTTTTGCTGACATATTGCATTACACTTACACACCGATTCTTTCCCCATCATTTACGATTCGTGTTCTCGATCAATTCAGACTCAAGTAAATAAGATATACGCTATGAGCAAACGTAATATTTATCTGTTTGTGGTGAGTTTTTCTTCCCTAAAATCCTGAATTGTTTGCGCAGTAAAGAGAATCATTATAATTTCTTCAAGTCACCGTCCCATACGTGTTAAGCGAAATCTAACGTTCATAGTAATGTATACCTAGACAAGAATGAATAGCTCAGCAGTATCGAAAAAAACTTATCAAGAGTAACCGCAAGAAAAGGAGATTCGACTGTATTTTTCTCATATTCCTTGGCACTGCAAGATGAGATGAGCCTCATGGGAATCCATTCATTTTTTTGAATGACTTTTAAGAATTTTGTTTTGGGGTTAGGCTGTAATAAGGAGTCTAGATGAAACTACATTTAAAAAGAACAGGGTGTTTTATCCCCTTCTATATGCAGACCGTATTTTGAAAGAAAACTGCCCACTTTTGCTGATACATTGCATCGCGTTGTTGTGTATCCGAGTACCAATGAAGTAAAACTGATGTAACTCAACTTCGGCCTACACCCTTTAATTTATCAATCCGACATCCCAAAAAGAAAGAAATGAAGTATTTGGTTTAGATTTGTGAAGAAAACAGTCGTATAAAAGATAATCCAATACCATCTTTAGTTTCGAGGATTATACTGGGAAGACAACGCGTGTAGGATAGGATAAAGTTAGTGTAAAGGAGTGCAAAGTCAAAGTTCGTTTTATAAGGGCAGTTATGAAAACCATAAAATAAAATCAGAACAGTATGCCATGAAGATATATATCACGGACCGCCTAGATGCCCCTCTGACATCATGTCCAAACTAATATCATTATAAATCGAGTCAGCATCCCCCCGGGGATGATGACAGATGATGATTTCACGATTCTACCTGCATTTTTCAGTGCTATCAAGTCGAACGGATGAGAATTACTTGATAGGTTAAGTCCTATTCTCATTCAAGTCTAGGTATATGTGCAGAAACAATCACCGTCCTGTTTTTTATTATTATAATTTTTGCAATTTTAAAGCCGACATCGTACTCCGAGCAAAGCAGTAATATGCGATCGTGATGATAAGTTGAATGGTGGATGTCCTTTTTTATGCGAACATGCATTTATTGTTCTTGTCCTGTTCTACAGTAATCCGTTCACTTTAACCTTTTACTTTATGTAGTAGAGAAAAACAAGTATAAATAGTAAAAGGTTAGTGTGAAATATTTCGTGTTATCTGCATAACTACATACACCCAAGGGAAATTGATCATTTTTATA
This sequence comes from Willowsia nigromaculata, assembly GCA_034700605.1. Taxonomy (NCBI): domain Eukaryota; kingdom Metazoa; phylum Arthropoda; class Collembola; order Entomobryomorpha; family Entomobryidae; genus Willowsia; species Willowsia nigromaculata. The sequence goes on along the minus strand of JAQIXX010001880.1, from coordinate 12,650 downwards.
GGTACAAAGAATCGGATATCTGATCATAATGATAAGAAGTGAACGCAGAGTGATATATGCATATTTGCATATTGATAACACAAATCCCTTTTACCATTCTGTGTCAGAAGTTTCTCTTAAACAAGAAAAGGAAGTGTCAAAGTGGGGGAAGCTTTAACTTTCAAAATGAATGAAATATGATCGTATCGTCATCATTTCATCGTGTCTTTTCATAAAAGAGTTGTCATTACGCGGTGTTTCATTGTATTATTTCTTTAATAAGCGATATAAAATACTAAAAAATTCTTGTAGTAAATTTTTTTTGAGAAAAGATGCCAAGTGAGTAAGAATCATGCACGCAATAAGCGCCCATGAGTATGCAATAATAGCTTGCACACATGCAGGTTTATGTTTGAAGTGAAGCCATGACCGACCTAGAAAGGTAAAGTGAGAGAGGAGGTGAAGTGAAATTGAAAAAAAAAGTAAAATAGACTGTGTTGATACCTACACATTTTATGTTTTAAACGCATGCTGCATTTTACAGAGTTGTAAATTACTACAATGCAATGATTACAATATGCTATCTTCTAAAAATCATTTCATGAATGACTTCTGAAGAATGCAAAGATATTATATTCCTTTCATTCTCATATTTCGTACACAAAAGACATGGCAAACGGTACAGATGAGTTGAGGGATGTAGGCAGAATGAATTTTTGTTCATAAAAATTACACTCACGATTTTGAAGTATGCTCGCGGCCGTCTTCCTCTTCATCCTTCTTTTTCCTTGCCTTGGATGTTGACGGTGAGCTTTTGGGTTGCCATTCTTCATAGGATAAGTATCCATATGAAAGGGCACAAATGAGTATCCAAATTGCGACTAGCCAAAACCACATCTTTACCGATTTGTAATAATGTAGTCACGATTTTAAACTATCACTGACTTAAAAATAAGTTATATCACAGAAAAACGTAATAAAAATTTGGCTATTTATCACAGCATAGCACAGAAAAAGCCGGTTAATCTTGCTGCCTTATTTAAAGGGTACAGTACACACTTTCATGAAAATTCAGGTTCTTGCGTAAATGCAAGAAGGAATGGTTCTTTCAGGAAACATAAAGACAAACTGTTGAAGAAAAAAATCTATACATACCGACACAAAAGTTTCTATTCACAGAGTAACGATAATCTACCGCACGTATGTACAAAACAAAATGTTATTTCCGTCGATAATAATGAAATCAATGTGAGCGTGTTTGAATGGCACGGTTGATCTCACGCAAATACAACCATTTTCACTTGCTTCTCCTCATGAATAAACTATTCGCTAAGATCTACATATACCACAAGAATTTGAGCTCTGGATTTTGTGAACTTGTGAGGAATCAAATGACGTCTCAATTCCAGCAGTTGTTGCGAACGTCCTCATCAAGCTGGACTGACTAAAGAACTCAAGTATGTACAAGCATAAAAAATCCCTTCCAGCAAATAGCAATAAAGCCGGAACAAGAGAGAAGAAAAATATTCCTTGTCTTTTCTCACGAAACCTACATTATTACATGCATATACTACACAATATAATAATCGCACTCTCTTGAACTTTGGTTGGGCATGGAGAAGATATTCAAGCAAACAATAATATTGTGAATTCGTGTTCAATGAGCTGGTACTAGTAGTGGTGCAGGTTGCTAATAACTTGCATGGTTAGTTAGGCAGACATACACACAGGTGAGCCACATAAACAATGATGATGAGAATGTCTTCAAGCATGGAAAAAATGTTGCATCGAATGATGATGATGTTGATGACTATGATGACTTTCGCATCTCTCCTTATTCCTCCTATGTGGGTATTGTAAATAAGTGTGCAGGATAATGTGATTATTAAAGTAGCATTACCGATATTATACTGCTGGACAAGAAAAAAGAAAATCCTTGGCGAATTTCCCCCATAAATGTACACATCTTATTGAAAACTTCACTGGCGATGTTTCCCCCAAGTCACAAAAATATGTACCTCACACAAAATGTTGTGCTTTGCGGCATATTAGATGTTATGATGATGATGCAAGCATGTCTTGCGTCTCCGCTTTTGTAATTAGCCTGTAAAAGAACACTTACAAAAGGTGTTTTGCAATAGTCGAATTTTTTTCTCCAAACTTCAAAACTTGTAATGCTTGAAATAAGTATTGTAAGGGATTTTTTCGTCGTACAAGCGTTAGTTACAACCTTCTGTATGTTAATCGTTTTTACAACTATTTCACCATTATCACATCGTTACGAAGGTTTACTAACATGCATTAATATTACTAGTTTTTTCATCAACTGATAGGACGAGCTGACAGCGAAGGAACAAGAACGATGAGATCAGTTGAATTATATGTGCGATTGTTTCTGGTGTAGATAATATTTGGTGATACTCATCCTTCACACTTCAAATCAACTTAATCTCGCACCTTTGAATTCTACTTAAACGATCGTCACTGCTATTACCTAATGAAGTTGAGGTCGGAAATCGAATCGAGTATTAGTCAGGCAGACTTTGGCAAAATATGTATTTTTCATTTATATATACTGTTTTATTTTAAACAACCCTTGATTTGGATTTGATTGTACACTAATTATGATTCTTTATCACTTAATTTTAATATGCGCATGAATGATGAATTTAATAATTGCCATGCTTAAACTTTGGTTAGGTATGCGTTATCAATAATCAAGCAAATTCTTTGTCAATCAAGGTTTTTGTTTGAGAGAGATAAAATTACAGCCAACCCAGTGATTGAATTTACGAAACGGTTGCTTAAAACCATTTTTTCACGTCACCTGCACCTGAAGTATTTGTATGTCCATTCACTTGATAACCATATTCAACATGTATATTTGAAGTGTACATGTCGCCAATTTGGTGTTCACAGAAAGAAGTGGTATTTAAATACATATAGCGTTTATTTTTACATGCTGATCTGATGACATAATCTTATCATTGGACGCAAGGCCAGTCCGGCATTAACACTTATCTGCAAACTGATTCCCGTCTCATACTACTGGTTAAGGTCAATAATTCCAGCGGTTGTTAGAACCTAAATAAATATAAAATTCAACAGCAATTTTCTGTTCATTCCCAATTTGTGAGAATGAGATTATAGAAAAAAAATTTTGGTTGTTTGTAATATTTAGCACAAACGTCATAGTCATATCATAGGCTGGTTTGGTATTTGTAGAGCGGACGAGTTTGAGTTGCATGGAATGGTAACAGTGAAGTCTTTGTTGCATTTTGAGATGCACAAATACCAAAACCTTTAGATAATATTTTCATATTCATTGCAACCGCGACATCTTCCTGTTTTTACAAAGATTCACCTTAGACGAGTGAAAACATTGCCTATCCTTTCCTACAGAGTGTACTCCGCATCTTTGAGGTACGACCACGGATTTACACTGCATCTACAATAATGTGATTTATGTTTCATTGTGTGATTGTGTCTTACGTATGAAATCCAACAAAGTAATGCATAAATCTAGGAATGAAAATTGATTTTCAATCATTAACTAAAACTAATGTATTCTTTCCATTCACGACATGGACCCATTGACCCATCATTCATGTGTTTTGGTTTCAATCATTTTGCTAGTAGGTTAAACTAGCAAAACTATTATTTTCCCTTGCATTAAACTTTTAATATTAAGATTTCAAGCTCCAAATTTTTAGTTTTGTAGTACGGTTATACTTTGTACTTGCTTTTAATTACTTTAAATTTTTAATAATTAACAAACATTAGAGTTTCAATTAAAATGTGCAATTCATTTTGAACATATATTTCATATCAGTCACACACAATTCTCTCACAAACATTAATGTTGCATGCTCATAATGTTATGTTCATAAATAAGGGTGGTTTTTGGTAAAGATTGTGTACGCATGGCTTACAATGTATCATGTTTTCTATCTCTACACTGTATTTGTATCTTTGTACACAGTTTTCTTTAATGTCGGAATTGGAACCTATACACCTACTCACAAAATAAGCTTGTTTGAAGCAAAGATGACCGCTTTTGTTGGCTTCCCAATAGTATTTACCAGTCACGTTTCTTCTGAAGTTTATACAAACTACAAGGTACCAAGATCACTTTCACCATGTTTGCCTCCGAGAAAAATGGTTACCCACAAGAAGAGAGTGGGGTACATTTTATAGGATGACCAAAGTTTTTTCAGTTTTCTTTACTGTTTGATGTGTTCCTACGAATACAAAAATACGTGCGCTTTCGATATACTTTATAAACAACTCGTCTCAAAAGTCGAAGAAAGGAACGGGAACAGACCTAGATTGTCTGTCTCTTATTCTCTGAGAAAAATAGATAATGATGACTTTTTGGAATACTTTTGTATCACAACCTGATTTTCTATTTACTATTTCCTTCGCGTATTTGTAGGAAACTTTGTACTCTACATTCAATACCCAGTTGCTTTTCCGTGCGTGTTGCTTTGCTTGGTTTGTACACTGACTCCTTTCATCTTGAAGCTTTCTCTTTCAGAGAGAAACTGAATTCCCCGTAGAGACCTCTGCGGCTTCGTCCTTTTCTCCAGTAGTTTGGCAAAAACCCAAATGTCCGAGTAAAAACATGTAATTTTCTTATGTCCACCAGAGTAATTTTCTCCCGAAATGATAGGTCTCAGCTGAACAATGTGGGATGTAGTCTGTAGATGATGCATGTAGATAAACAATTATCCTATTCAATATTAGGGTATCGATTAAGGACTCCTTCCTAATGAGGCGAACATTCTACTCCAAACAATGTCATTCACATGTTCCCTCTAAAATTATGAGAGTATGTGTTTTGTATTTGACTAGTTTATAGCAACATTTCTAGGAAGTGTCTACACATGTTCCCGCAATCTTTTCTTTGTAATTTTAATGTTCCCTCAAAGTAGCGTGCACGATTTTTCCTTATTTTTTGGGAATTAAATGCTAACATGATCAAACATGTTAAAGTTATTAATTCCTTTATGTACCTAGGAGGAGTTCTATGATGTGTGCACAATGTTTATAAATGAATGGTGTATACAGGAGACGCAACTTTTTTTCTTCGTGCAATGCAAGAACCGTTGTAAACACATAATATTTCCCCAAGGTATTCCTTTAAGCTCTTCAGAGTTTCACTATTATTGAAAGATCAGCAGCTTTTTCATTATACGTAGTTCCCTGCAAATACGGAAGGCACAATATGATACATTCATCTACCGACAGTTTGTAGCCAATTTTCTGCCAAACTCTGTCAAAGCTTTGATAATATTATTACTTTATCATTTTTTGGCTTCCCTTTCAGCTTCTCTGGTTTCATTTTCTCGTATAAAATCTTCAGGGAACATTGTAATCATGGCCATGCATGTTGCACTGTATTCCGCTGCTTGGAATTATTTTCCTCCTCACCACAAATAAATCCGCTTATGGCCACAAATTAATCAAAAGATGTGCATTTTATGTTTATACTGCTGTTCATATACTACGAGTAATACTTAATGCTATTCAATTCTGCACCATATTATTCTACAGCTTCTCTTCTCTGTTTTGTAAAAGCACGGAGGTATGAAACCCATATACTTCCGAGTATTTCATTGCGTGTGTGCAACGAATAATATGCATGAAACGACATATCGAACAATCATCATGTTTATTTTGAGTATTCCAGTAATTTTTCAATCCCATAAGTTGTAAAACTAGTAATACACATTTCAGGAAAAGGAGAGCTTTCATACTTTTGATTGAATGAAAACGGAAAAGCTTATAAAAATATTTCTGCATGAAATCAAAAACATTACGAACGAACGGCATATGAATGAAATGGTATAAGGCTTACAAAAAGCCATGTTTATGTAATCAAGGTAAAATATTGCTTTTTAATATGTCTTCTGGAAGAGGTAAATCCAGCATACTCTTGTGCATATCACATTCTCAACATTATTGTTTAGCTGTTCCATCCTTTTCTACCCTTGATGATTGTAGTGGTAAATGGACTGCCGGCAGACTTTCATGCATGTCTGGTAGTATGGTGACTTTCAGGCTGGAAATTTGTGCACACTCATTCTCCTCTCCAGTATTAGACAAATATTTCTGGAATTTGTGTTAGGCAGACCGAACAGGAGTCAAGTGACATCTTGAGCAGTTACGTACAAATAAAACATTTACACATGATTTGACATCGACATTTTAAGTTAATTGAAAACAGATTACAAGTGCATCAGAAAGAATTCAATGTTTGTATACTACTCGACCAGAAATCCGACAAGTTAAATTCCAATATACTTCTAATTTTTTTAAAAATATCTCTGAATGTACAAACAAATAAAAAGTTTACCAATCTCAATGTTTACCGATATCTCCGCATATTTCGATTAAATCCAAACTTTAATGAGGTATCAAAATTCTTGCTATGCACCCTTCTCCCTTGCATTTTCATGACGTAAATTTTTTTAATGTTTTGGAACAACTACAACAAGAAACTTTACTGTTTTTCGATTTGTACAATTCAATTTTTGCCTAAATCAATTGCATTGTACATAATCTTATATGACCTTGGAATTTATTGCTTTATAGGTTCACAACATGGCAGCCAACGCTGTGTATGCTGCTAATAGATCAAATACAACCCTATAATATTGAATATTGTAAATTATTCCAGAACTAAAAGTGTATTTTGTTTCTATTATCATCTTATGATCGTGTCGGTTGGAGTAATAATAGCAAGTACAATACTATTTAAGATCTTTGTTGTGATACACTAAAACTGATCCAAATCTGAGGATAGTTCTTTCAATCAAGCTGTCCGTGCCGTGAACAGAAATCAAATACTCGCAAGTTCATATGTCGATTGCGGAGGGTTGTTTTCAGTCAACCGTTTATTAGAAACGGAAGAGGTACTTTATAAGCATAATACTCCTTCAAACCATGAGCATCACTTGAGCTTTTTCTTCACTCTCGTATTTCCACAGAGGCAAGATATTATCCAATAACTTCCAGGCTACCCCAGGCTGCTGCAGATACAAAAATATGATACTTGTTTCCTAACTCAATTTGGGTCATTCTCAGAGTATATTTTAGCTATTTTTCCGTATGATAAACATTGAAAAAAATCATTAAGTGATCTTTTTCTCCGTATACGTTTGCTTGAAAAGGCTATCAAAACACTCCTCACACCTTTTTTATTTTGTCGCTGGCACTTAAGGGAATTGAAAGGACAAGAGCGCGATTGTAATCGTCACATTGTGCATAAATTGCCAGCTTTCAAAATATTTTCTTCCCGTCCTTTGTCCCAACGATCAATCTCAGAGTATCGGGTAGAAAAAATGGACTTTATTCACAGAGCTGGAACCGCCCCAAAGGATACTAATTGTGAGGAGGGTATATTTTGTGTATATGAACGGTTGGATCACATGCTTCGGTTTTATTCTATTTTCATTATATCTCAATTTTTAAATTAGTATATTTCAGCAGTGAGATCAAGTTCATGCCATATGGGGTCGGTATCTTGAAAAAAGGGTAATTACCACAATAATTGGGTGCTAGTTCAGGGTGCCCTTTTATTATGTATCTTTTGTATGTACTTTTACTTGCTTAATCAGATTCATTTTACATATAACTATTTGTGACAGTTTTATTGCTGTAAAAAATAAGCAAAACTAAAATGAATAGACAGAGTAATTATATGGTTTGCTAGTGATTCGCTCGTTATTTGTCATCTAGCACTTTGAGGAGCACAATATCGTACAATATCCAAATGTAATAGTGTGATTATTCAATAAAATCTAAAATTTATGATTTAAAAAATCCTATTCAAGCTCTAACTTTGCTTATATTTCCACAACTAGTTTCTGTTCTATAATTTCTTTTTTGTTGTTGTTTTTGTTATATGTAGCGATTAGGAAAATCATGAAAGTTCTTTATATTTCCGTTTCATATATGCAATTGGCGATGATGAGAATATTATTTCATCCTGTAACCAGCTATGTACCATTGTACCATAAAGCATTTTGTATTTTCTCTAATATACTCCCAGAGAGTAAATGCAGCAGATGCACTACTACAATTAGGGTTATTTGTTTAAATGAATTTTCTAAATGATGATGATAGTTATAAGTAGGTAATCATTTTTGACAGGAGAATTGAATGACAATTTCACAATTGTCACTTCTCCTATATTGTCTCGTTCGTTAGGTACTCAAAGGCTTCATTCCTTTTTGACCACTTTCGTGCATTGTTGATGTGTCAAAACGTTTATATTGTGCTGCTTTGCCTTCAGTAATATGGGATGAGAACAATAACAAACTACTATTCCGGTTTATATTCATAATAATAAACGCTGTACATATTTACAAATATCGGATAATCGAAACTGATACGAATTGAATGGGTAAGTAAGAATAATAACGACGAGCTATACACACACTGTGTATTTCGAATGAATCGTACTTGTAGAGAAAAAAGAGATGAATCCCGACATTGGTGCATGGTGAATAGGTGCCATTTTATTCACAACGGGTGCTTGTCAAAATATTTACTTGGCACACCTTTTCATCAGTTATATTTACAAGGTTGACATTTGCGTGGACTCCTGTCTGTCAAAACTTCCATTTTCATGCATTACTGTTTCACGTTAGCATTCTCAAGTTATGCTTCTATACAAGATTTATTTATGCGTTCAGAGTAAGCAATGCATGGGTATTTTCATCGTTTCGTTACTGTATTTGTTTTTATTTTAAGTGTCAACATGACTATTCTTAACCTTGAAAGAAATTCAGCTCAATTAAAATCCTTTCTTTATTCCAATAATAGCTTTTTTCATTTTAATACTACGCCTTATAATAACGCATACATACATGCATATGATATTCATCCAAGCTGTAAAATTTTTATACGCTGAAAAAAATAAGCCGTTAAAGTATCAAATACGTGAAAAGCCTTTCTATTTTATTTATAAAATATTCGCATCATTATACCCTACACTGCGACGAGAGAAAAACGGCATATAAATAAATACACAGGGAAGATCAGCAACACAAGTAGAAAGATAAAAAATGGAGAAATGAAAATAGCCCGAAGATAATGGGAATTCTCACACATTCAACAACACTACACAAGCTAAGATTTTGGGATGCATGCATACAAATAATACACAAGAAATACATAAGCACAAGCACACACCAACACTCATTCATGTTTTCATCTACTCTTCTGCTCTGTTATGTTTTTCTGTATACATCGCATTGTCGTGTATACATATTTTTTTGCTTGGTTGGCTGGTTGGTGTTACTAGTTGGTTGCCCATCGGCAGGGTTGGGCGTGACCTCGAACAGGACGGAGAAAGACCTAGTAGTTTGGACCAATGGTGAATTACGAGAAGGAAACCAACCTTTTCACTTTTCACAGAGCTCACAGTTACTCACTTACTACTCGCTCTTCGTCTGTGTATCAAAACTTTATGTACTTATGTCTCTCGCTTTCCTGTCTTCCCCTTTTTTATCCTTTTGTATTCCTCTCTCTCTCACAGCATTTCTGTGTATCTCCCTTGAATCACTACAAAACTATCTTTCCTGATATTTTATAACTGTATATACTACCAAATTATTATTACAACATCACACCAACAACTGTGTAACAAATGCTGCTGATGTTGGCGGAGTTTTTGCTCTGGTCGATTCAACTTTATATCCATATCCTCTTCTCTATTTTGATTATGATTATATGTGTGTTTCTTTAGATTTCTAACAAAAATATTTCTTTGAGGTTTTCGGTCAACATTGTAACCGTATTATTTCATGGCGCACGCACGTACATCAAGTATAGGACTTTTTAGATTCCTGTCCGTATTCCTTATCCGCTAACAATGATCTTACGGAGAGCTTTCATCAACTTAATACCTTTTTGGCGAAAAAGACCGTTGTAAGTCACGATATCGGATGCATGCGTTGGGTTCGTGCAAGTTTGAAAAATATAATCAGCAGGAGTGAAGGAGTAGTTTACTTTTGTACAGCTTCTTAGGATGAAAGTATCATAATTTCTTATCCCTGCTGGTATATATTTTTTTCTCTGTAAAGCACAAGCTTTCATTATCAACAACTGTGAGCGTTGTCGTGATGTGATGATGCTTTTGTGCAAATACGTTTACTCTTAAAGTCTCTTGAGTCCTGTGTATTCGGAGAAACCTCTATTTTCATCTATATACAACCAACTTGCTCGGATATATTGTAAATAGGATATTGTATGTAGCTATATAAAAAATAATCATGTGTATTTGTTGGTGTTAGCTTTTTTCCTCCTTTCTCTGAAACTTGGAAAACATGATACATTTCTTTTCATCTTTCACCACCACCGCCGCCTGCAGGATTCTTTTTCTTTTGCTTCTTCTCCTTTCCAGCAGCTAACAAGAAGCTTTTGTATTGCGTGATGATGTATTTAGAAAATCGTGCTCCTTTCTTTCTTGGATTTATATGTACACAAGTGAATTACATATTTGTTGCATTGTAAGATGCCAAAGGAAATCGAGAAGAAATGAGTGTGTATCCCTACACACACACTTTTCACTTCTATTATGGTGGTTATACAAGGCAAGCTTTTCAGAGTGATGGCAAATATTTTTTAACAAAATTTCCAAGGCGCAAGCCAACAACTCGACATTGTATGCATTCAACACATACACAAGCAGGCACACTCACGAGGTTTTGCCAAGTTCTGCTGGTTTGTATCACAGAAAAAGTCCTCTCTACTACTCCCATCAGTGTAATGTGCTTCTCCAGAAACTATATATAAAAGACAGACTCAAACAGCAGAATAATCATCCTCACTTGAACAGGATTGAGTTTTTGGCTGGAAAACTGGAGATCTATGATGTGTGTATAGAAACTGAGCTCTACACACTGCGATGATGTGCCAAGCATATTATGAAGTCATAATGAAGTTTTCGTATACTTTACTGCACAAGCAAACGAGTGTGTAACAAAAGAAAAGGGACCCTTTTCACTTGAGCTTACTCAATTTCTCTACTACTACTGCAGGGTATGCTGCGCTGTTGCTTTGCAAGCAATCATGATGATATTGGTGATGAAGAGGAACCCAAATCAAATGGTGATCTTGTTGCATGTATATGTCAGGGCAAGCAAACCAGCAATCGTGAGTAGCCCTCCATATCTCACAATATTACGATTTTGTATAAAACACTATTTGTATGTTAGTTTACAAAGTAAAAGAAGACATCATCAGAGACGGCAGAGATGATGCTATTGTTGAAAGATGTATTGGCCGTACTCACTACTGTACAGAATGGAATACAATGCAGCATCAGTGGCTGGCACTCTCCTCTTCCCATTTTACCATGCACAGATAATGGAGATGTGTATAGACTCAAACAAATAACATTTTCCTTTGGCTTATCATAAACTTTACTCTTCACAAGAGAGAGAAAGAGAAGAGGTGGAGTACAACCAACTGAGCGAATAAGTAGTATGTTATGTCTTCTGTTTTGTTGTTGTTGTTGTTCTGCGAGTAGTGAGACTTCACTGGTCTGCTCACAGAGAATCTTTGGCAAACGATATTTGTCGTTCGGTTGGGCATCACTCACAGCACACGGGTCTCATCTACCTTTTTATCTGTAGATTGTGAGATTTGTTAGCAATATTTATTCGCGTGTTGTACAAACATTTGTGCGTTTGTTAACAGTGTCGTATTCGTATTTAAAAGTAAAATGACAGTATTTGTGCATAATATAGACAATCAGAATATAGCAGTGAAACCTGGGACAATTTGAAATCAGATTTTTCAACTGAAACTGAAAAATTGTGCATGAAAGTTTCCCAACATTTAAAACATGTCATCAGCTCCTGGAAATCCCATTCCTGTACGCAATCCTTTCCCTTCATCGCCAGTAACCACTCCAACCGGTCAGCCAAATCATCAACCAATACATCCCCCACCAGCGGCAGCACAGCCACCACCACCATCGCACTCAGGTCCCACAATGAATGTCGGTCAGAATCCTCCTCCGGGAATGCCAGTACAGATTCCTGGAGGTGGGTTGCTTTCCCCTGCCACGGCATCCGCTTTGGAACATTATCGGCTTACTCAACTCTATCAGTATGCTATGGCGGCTGAAAGGCTGCGGGTCCCACCGGGATCATTTATGCCTCAGATTCCTCCTGGTTTGCGTCCAGAACTTGCTCCCCTCTTTTACGGTCCTTACTGCAGAATTGATCCCAGACTTGCTGGCTTGTGCAGAGCTCCGGAAGAACCGAAACCCCAGTTTAGCTATATTGGATTAATTGCAATGGCTATCTTGAGCTCACCAGATAAAAAATTGGTACTCAGTGACATTTATCAGTATATTTTGGATAACTACCCATATTTTCGCACTCGAGGTCCCGGGTGGAGAAATTCGATACGTCACAACTTATCCCTCAACGATTGCTTCATTAAAGCTGGAAGATCCGCTAATGGCAAAGGTAATGGTAATATATTATCTACTATTATGGAGACTAAATACATGAGTAGCTTCTGTCAGTGGAAACTTAATCGCGAACTCACAATTTCATGTATGCATTTTTTTCGTAATAGGACATTATTGGGCAATTCATCCAGCAAACGTGGATGATTTCACGAAAGGTGACTTCAGACGTCGCAAG
>JAQIXX010001879.1:0-29101 GCA_034700605.1 Willowsia nigromaculata | reverse complement strand
GTGGAGTTGGGCCAACGATACTTTGGGTCCCTCAGTCCCAATCTCCCGGTACTGACTTCCGGTTGAACAAGACAAGTGAAATCCAGATCCAATGTGTCTCCAGTTTCATTAGAAACCTGGAATTTACTTGAATCTGGAAAGAGAAATATATGTAAGGTTAGGTAACGCAACTGCATTTACGCATGTGTATAAGCTTATCATTTGACACAAATTATCTATTTTTCCTTACCCTTCATAAAAGAACCGATTTGGCAGAGTTCTAAGAGAACGATTAGAAAAATCGAAATTCGCGTAACACCGGTCATTTTCAAAAAAATTATCAAACTTTAAAAAGTATAATCTTTTCAGTTTGTCAAAATATTAATAATTTCAGATGAATTAAAGACGTAGATGATTGGCTGATTGATGGCACACTGATTTAGCTGCGTAGCAAATGTGTCTTTTATATTCTGGAACTGATCCTTTGTCAAGTAAATACGAACTGGGGCGTATCCTCCATAATTAAAACTACAGTGTTGCAAATATCTTTCTACTGGCTTCATTTTTTAAATTATTTAATGGCCATATGGTTTTCTATATTTTATGGGTATTTTTAGCTCGCAACTTAATATAATGCTCAAAGGAAGGAAGGAAGGATCCAATCATAATACTTTAGAAGCTGAAGTCAAATTTATCCCAAATTTTATTGAATACTTATTGTTTCAATTTAGTTGATAATATTCAAAGAGATTAGCCTGGCAATTGACATTAATATTTGGAAATGATGTGTGTGAAATATTCATAAATAATGCATAGTTGTAAATTAAGACTGGAAGGCTTTTATGCAATTTTTGATGAAATATGCTTTTGAACATAACTTTCACAAGCCAATATTTCATTGATATTGTATATTTAACTCACAGTCACCCCAAATTGTTTACGTAAAGTCATCAATTGTTAATTAATTATCAGTAGAGATTTCAAATATACTAACAAGACGTAAGGTTAAGCTGGAGCATGAGCAAATATGTAAACACAACACAGAATCTTCTTGGGGATCATTTTTGATACAAACAATTTACATAAGTACCTATGTGCAATCAAGTGCTCATGAAAGTATAAAAGTCATTTTTCTTTAATTATTTTCATTATTTCAAAATGTTGCTTGTAGATATCATCAAGTGATCAGTCTATTAGTTTAAAAATGCATTTTAATTAATACCAATATCAAATTAAGACTAAAACAAGACTATTAGCATTAGTACTAAGATAAGTTAGGGTAAATGAATACAACTAACCTGGAATATTAGGATATCGTTTTTGGGGTAGGCATCCAAATTCTTATAACTTAAGTTACTTTATAAGTTAAGTTTACACTTTGCATGAAAAATCGAAGTGGCCAAGGTGTGCTTGCTAATATGCATTTGAGCAATTGTAATTATATATCTACTTTTTGCTATCGTATTTCAATCGAATTCTTTTTTTTTTGTGAATTTTAATTGAATTAGTTATACATGCAAGTTTTAAAGATATTTTACAGTCTAAAACTTAACGCAACCACATATGCAAATATGTTTTTTTTAAATTACGTCTACTTATGATTAGTCTATACACAAATTAAAATATCTATCTTTTAATAGTATGTAGATTTAGATCATGAGTTTTATATCCAAGTTTCATAAAGGTCATTAAAACGATGAATAAATAATAATTAAAATTTTCTGGTATTTGTAGCACAACTGAATCTTAAAGCTAACAACTCTTATTCTTTAATAGTGTACATATTTGGGCCTTTTATATTTGTGTTAAGATTTTGCACAGGACACTGCGCTTAAGCTTGTATTTGTATATTTGTATACATCATCGAAATGATTTGATATTTTGTTTTGCAGCAATGGCATTATGAATGATAACCTGATATGCTCTTTTCATGCACTAGTTGATTGATAAAACCATAAAATGTGGACCAACACAGATGCATAACTGCACATTTTTTAACGCTGTCCAGATTGAGGACAACTGGACGGCTCAAGAAAGCTGCAAAAAGCTTTTTTTATGTTACGCAAAATGTCAAGTACAGTGCACATGTCCTGAAATATTTAATAAAAAGTAAATTCACACTTTGATATTTAATTTTGCAATTTTAATATAATACTCTGCTATTCATTACTGAGCATCTAATACCTCCCATCCAGTTTTAGTTGTATTAAAACGAAATACTTGAGTCAAAAACGAATTACAAAAACTGCACATCTTGCAAGTTTTGGAATCTGTCTTAACTTGTTGAATCTGAACCTCCGTTGATCTCTAGTTCAGTGCATGGCTGTTCTAAAATGCATTTTATTCCAACATGCTTTCATCTTAAACTGGTTTTATATTCCAGCTTTATCATTTACTTTGAATCAAATATATGCTGTACATGTGCATATTTTGTAGCAATAATTTTTAATGCTGACTTGCAAATTTTGGATTATCACTGGACAACTTTTGGTGATGTGCATTACATAGCAAATAAAATATTAGGGAGGATAACTATGCACCAAAGTGCAAATGGTTAAATTGCAAATGTTACTCTGATGAGCTCATTCATCATAGAACGACATCCTAATATAAATACATATAAACCGTTACATCCCAAAGATACGGCTATCATGAAAATGCTTCACATGTCATTTTTACTACAGTTTCTTATTTCCATTTGCACTCGACAATCCATTGTTATAGCTTGAAAGAAATTACATTTTTCTCGAAATAAAGCACATAAAATCTAGGAAATTATCGACATGAATTTTCAAAAACTTCTGAAAGTTTTCATACTGCAGTACTTTTTGCTAGTGGAAGCAACAGATCCCATCATTAAACGTCCGCTCCCAGGGATATCTCGACCCCCACCACCTCCCCCACCTGACAGAGATATCTTTGAGGAGAACGCATTCATTCTGGACTCATCGAGAAACTTTGTGGTGGAAGGTGAAGATCCTCATTTCCCTCTGGAATTGATTGACCCTGCCAGTCGCATACTGGAGAATGACTTAAAAGACTTTAATCAAGTGCAAATCTATATAGTGCAGGATGTTGGGGGCATGGACGACATGTTACTAGAGCATGGGTTATCAAGTCAAGCAACAGACAATCGTCTTGCTGCTGTCGAATTTTTAGCAGCGGAAAACAGCTATGCATATGCGCTGCTAATCAAAGCTCCAGAGATAACAGCAGTTCTTGGGTCAGAGGCGTTCCAAGCGGTCGTGTCGTCAGTGACGGTGACCAACTTTCCGTATCGCGTAAAAAATCCGAGTGATGACCCTACTGATGATTTTTACGAACAACTCGACACTGTTGTCCTCTTTCCTTCTACTATCCTCGTCAGATTGAAGCATCATCAAGTGAAATTGGCGAAGAGTCGAGATCATTTGGAGAACACAGAACATGGAGCCGACCTGTCAGGAAAGACGATGATACCTTTCGACCCGGAAATTCACACTCTTGGAACTTCTTGTCCATCGTATGTCGTCAATCTTGGGAACGTACTTCTCTTCACCTCAATTGAAGGCCGGTATGCTCGTCCTCTTCATTATTTCTCTTGGGATGTGCTGGATGATAGAGTGAAAAATGCCCCAGACTTGAGTGTCGACCCCGATCCACTATTTTTTAGTGACTCTACATTTGAATTGCACGAACCAGACAGTATGTACGATGTTGTGGTCACTGAGCAAGGTATGATCTCTGTGCTTCGGAGGAAGAAAAGCCGACATCTTGTCCAGGACGATGAGGACTGTCTCGTAACTCCAGACACGGAGACACAAGCAGTTATCATGGGTTCAGTAGTTACTCTGGAGGGGTTACGGGAGTTAAAGCCGTTCTTCCGAAATGACAACATTTTTCAACGAGCCACTCCTGATGGAGAAATCATCTATGGAGTTTATGATGTGAAGGCTCGTTCATCCCTGAAAAGTTGTCCAGCAGGAAGTATGAGGGAAGATACTATAAACACGACAGAGCCGTGTGTGGAGCAGCCTACGGAGACCAACACAAATCGTTTGATTCCAGTATGCACAATAGATCTTGAGACTCACGATGGGCCATGCAGGTAGGTATTTATTAATTGTCTAATAACCTTGTACTGAAAACAATTGGAAACGCTTTCCACTTTGATTTTTTTCTTCAGGGACCCAGGCTATTTGGAATACTGTCCAGACACAGGCAGTTCAGACCCTAAGCATGCATGCATTAGAAAAAACAAAGGATGCAAAATAGGATCTCGCCAGTCGGAGTCAGAAGCGTACACCAAACCTGAACAGATTGATCCGAACTGTGACACCATAAAGGATGATGTGGCTGCGGAGTGTCTTCCTACATATGCTCCCAGAGAAGATATACGGACCGTTAATATTCTTGGCACCTCTTATCACAGCTATTTGCAAGGAAGTTTGCAAAGTGTGAGGACCATTCATCCTGAGGCTGACGTCCTGAACGATGACTGGAAGAAAGAGCCAGACATTTGCCCATTTGTCCACTTTGCAGTGTATCATCAAACCATTGATTTTGCGGAGGTGGGCTACCAAATCAGAGTCACAGCAGAGGTCAGTTACATTGGCACCAAAATTCCGTTGGAGGCAGATATCTTTGTGGAGTATGAGCGCACAATGGGCGTTGTCGTTGAGGTACCAGATTCAACAAAAGTTCTGCATCTTAATTTTTGTAAGCAATTTTAGTTCTATTTTTTTTCTATTTCATTTCAGATGTCCACCTCTATTGAGGAGATACGACAGTTGACCAGAGTCGTCAAAGCAGTGGACATTCACTTTCATTTACCTGATTATGTATGTAAACTTGTGATATGACATATTTTGCATCTTTTAACTATGCAACTTTCAAACACTGATGATTTGTAATTATTTTGTTTCATTAGAAACTGGAGCAACTCATGACAGCAGATCCTGCCGAAAAGCACCACATCCGCGCACTGAAGCACGACTTTGAAGACATCCGGGCTCGAGAGCGGTTCTCCGTGTTCAGCGTCACCTTCCGCCCAAGTATCGTCAACATGAGATGTAAAAGCAATGAGTTTTTCAAGACAATTCAATTAAATGTGGGCTGTAATGCGTTCAGTACTGTTCGTCTGATGGACGAAGCCACCACCCTCAAGAGAATCAATTGGACGGAGACTTTAGACGAGCAAAGTGGCTTTCAGTGGCATCGAGACTACAAAAATTCGAATCTCACCATTCCCAAAGTGCACATATTCTACCAGCAGCTAAAGAAAAACGCGTTCAAATGTAATACGAACCCAAGCTTTTGTGAGATTCCGTATTTTCACCTCTTCAAAGACGACATTTTCACGCTTTCATACCGAGACTACTTCACTCCAAAGTTGGAACAGTTCCTGACTGTCAGTAGCCGACCTGTTACTGGCAATGTGCTCATATACGACTTGCTGGGTTCCAGGAATTTCAATTGGACTTTGAATAAGTACAAGGCTGGTTGTCTTCATATGGCGTAAGCTATTTAGACTTCATTAACGATGAAGAAATCAAATCTAAGCATACATTTTCCCTAATATATTTTCTTTGTTTCAATTTACCCCATAGTAATCATTGGTACATGAAGCTGTTGGAAGGGACTAAGGAGATCAACAAGGAGACTTTCGAGCATGAGAATGTCTACTACTATTTCCGGGATTGTTTCGACTTGAATGAGATTGCCGGAAGTGAGAATATACCTTCTCAGCAACTGCTTAAAACTCCACACTACCTCTTCAACAAAACTAATCAGAACAGTGTCAAGTTTATGAGGAATAGGAACGAAATCTTCATTTTCCGAGCTGTGGTCATGAACACCTACTACAATCGGTTTACCTTCTGCAAGCAACTGGATACTTTCTTCATGGTCAGGATTACAGGGATCCCGATTCCAAGGCAGGGATTGAAGCTCTGGCAATATGTTTTGACGATTTTCATTGTTCTTACTGCATTTGTCATTTGGTACTTTATATTTGCCAAGTTTTATACATGGACTGTAGCCCAACAATAATTCATATTCTTTTACATATTTTATTTTACTGAATCTTTTTTTATCGTGTAATTTCCAGAGAATGTAAATGTTATTTGTGTTTTTATACTATTCTTGTAACTGGTTTGTAGTAATATGAAGCTGCGCATGTATGGTAGAGTAATTATTTAACAATTGCGATTTAGTGAATAACTTTGTATTTTAATATTTTCAAAAATATTTATCATTAATTAAAGAAAGATATGTTTGCAATAAAGCTTTTAACAATTTCTAAAACAAAATTCGCTCTCAAAATAATTCTTTTTGTCAAGACTCCAAATTGAATAACTGGGTAGAAATAACTCTTCGTTCACTTCATAAACTTTTGCCTCGACAAATGCATGAATCAAATTTGTATTGACCATACTGCTTCCGCTCCATATATCAGACCAAAACGCTTAAGAGTTTTGATAATTAATTTTATATCCTGAGAAGGATTCAAATAGTTTGTATGATTAATAATTTCATTTTGACACACAGGTACCTGCTCATGTTTTACAATACCACGTAAAATTTTCGAGAATGCTAAGCAAACAGCAGCTTCCGAGGTGTTAATAGACATGAAATGAAAATTTACCGAATTATTTTTCATCTGAATCAAATCTGAACTATTTGGAGGCTTAAACTCGTCTAATTTGATCGTGCAGAGAAGTGTCTAGTGTCTCCAAAAACTTCAAATTTTTCATCTTTAAGAGCTTCGGTCACTGATGCAGGATATTTGTATTTCAAATGCTCATTTGGAAGTCTGCATCAAAATATTCCAATCAGGAAAAATCAGATTGGGTTCATGACAGGTTTGCGAATAGCATTGCAATACCGATTTCCATGTTCTCTTTCATTTTCTCGGATTTTGCATTCATGGAAGCTCAATTTGGAAACAACAAATCAGTCAGGGTTCACCCTCCACCCCATCTTTTAAGAGGGGCAAATTATACGGTTCATGTGGCTTCGAAAATTTTGTCGTTTGTAGATGATTACTTGAATGACTCCTTTGCTGCCGCGTTGCAAAAAGTGGATATTGTCTGGGAAGATTATTGACACCCTAAGATTAAAATACGTTGGGGTTTGTATATAAACTATAGACACGGGAAGCAAGCCATCTAAATTTCAATTTTCATTCCCTCAAAGCAAGGAATATCCTCTAAAAGAGTTTCTTCTCGAATTACTCTCGTATCCACTTGTTGTATGTTCCAGTATCTAGGCTTCCAAAACATTGACAAGCAACATATAGCATTCTTACAATAGAAAGCTATTATTCAGTATTTATGCAAGTTTGGACTTGCACATTCATCGTAAGTAGTATAATGGTGGCATTTTAATACTATGAATGTAAATAAATGAATATTATAACGTTCACTATTCATAGATATCACTCGGTAATTAATGCGTGTGTACTAGAATTGCTTCATAAACATAGTTTACCTTGATTGCATAGATTTTATGAAAATATGAAGTCAGAAGATTTTTTATATTAAAAGGGTTACAATCCAAGTTCATTGTACTATTATTGTATTTGAATGGATAATGTATACTACTACATTTTGTATCTACTTACAATCAGTTTTGTTTGTTTAAAACCTGTCAAGGCAAATTGTATTAAATTTATTCTATCTATTTATGCCTAAGATTTTTTTTGCCTTTGGAACCTTTGTCATTCGACCGAATTGTGTCGTACGGTTGGTGTTCTCTCATTGATCATTCTCTGGGGAAAAAAACTTTTAATGTCAAGTACAAAGTAGCCATAAAACTATTGGCTTCCAGCATGCAATAAAGTCTTTTAGCTTTTAATCACTTGAACTTGAAGAACTGCACGTTACAGCTAAATCTATCAGTCGAGAAATGTAGAGACTTGTGGAGAGAATGTTCTAAAACTAAAGTAAGAAAGTCCTGATAAAGTTTAGTATGAAAAATTCTCGTTTTTGTATCGTGCAAATCTACATTAATGTGTTATTGAATATTATTAGATTTTAAAGGTTTTTTTGTAACTCATCTGCTAGTACATAATATTGATCACTTAATCATCATTCATCATCTTAAATGTGTCCCTTGACAGTTCTCTATTTTTTTATAGTAAGCGAGTTTTGACTTGATAAATAAATTATTTTGTCGTAGACTGACGCAACATTCAATCAAAGCACTATAATAACTAATAATAACTTAAAACTTACAATACAAACAAACATTGGTGAGCCCATGGATTCACATCAGCATGCAAGCAAACATAAAAGATATTCCAATCTCATATTATTATCCAAGAAGTGATTGCTTCGCTTTATCAAGACTGTCAGTAATCAAAATAATTTTTTTTTTGAAAATCTGTTAGTTTTAACCACACTTCCTGCTTAGTCTTCAGTTAAAACATTGGGAAACAACATAACACATACATGAAATCAAGTGTCTAGCATATTTTAAAGCATCCAATTTGGATAAACACTCGTCCAACAAAGTAACAGACTTGAAACATCACGAGAACAAAACTATGTAAGAGTAATGATACTTTGAATTCCTATTAATAGATTATCAACTCAAAAAATGAAGCCATTGCCAATAAGAAAGTTGGGACCCCAAATCTTCATCTCAAATGTAAATGGGAAATTGAGTTGTGGACAAAACCTGGAAGTAGCAAATTTTATCAAAATAATTTTTAATTTCTCCTACTATCTGGGTGTGAGTCCAATCCGTTTTGTACTGGATACTAATCGAACTCCTTTTTTCCGTGAGGCAATTTGGAAACCGCAACAGGTACCTTAAAAACTAAACATTATTCGTTGCAATACAGTTATGTACATTCCTGTTATATTTCATGTTTTTCCGAAACCAATAGATAAGTTGCTTCCTCTTACATGTGCTGTGCATTTTGAAACTCGTATCTGAAATCAGGGAATACATTCCTAAGGATTGGACTGAGAACCGTGATTTCAAAAATCCAACCAAATATTTTGATATCGCCATGATTCTGTGCACATTTTTCTATAAACTGGTTACACTAAAAAGACTTTGGTTCAATTGGCGTGATTACTTGAAAATTCTTAACTATATTGTGCAGAATAACTGCCTCCCAGTTCCAATCACTAACAAATGGGTAAAAATTTCAGGTTTATTTCATGCACAGCAAAAAAAGTAACATTACAGAGCATTACGTAAACGTAATCTTTATAATTATGCTTGACAGATTACCAAACCCAGCTTCATTTACACAATATATACCTTTAATTTAATCAAAGTAGTGTCATCTTTAGTAACTGGGTACAATTTAGGCATTCCACTGCAGGAATGGAGTCCATCACTATGGCTCTGTCATCTTTGGGTCATGCAAAATTTGTTTTTTGTTTCGCTGAACTTGATATTAAAAGTTGCCCTCCAGATTTAGAAAGCTTCACAGTCTGGGATGGAGTGTTAGTTGGACTCTTTGTGGTTACCATGTGTATCAGGTTGCCCTTATAACTAACACAATATGGAAATGAATTAATGCTTTAATGAAAATTTGGATTTCATATTTTAAATTTTACTTGCAGGTATACTCTCTCAGAACTTTGCGATCTGATAATTTTAGCATGTGTACTTACATTATGGACACCAGCCAGCAGCTTTAGCAATGAAATAGATCAATTTTTATGTCAGGAGGACGATGATAAAAGTGAAGAAATTGAAAACCTGGATCTGATAAAACGAATAAATGTTCAAGAAATTATGAAAACTTCCTATGAAAATCATAATTCTAGTACATGGTCGTTAATTTACAGTAGTTTTCAGTCGATTCAGAAACTCTCGGACAGAATTAATGCTGCACTGGGCAGCCAAGTAAGTTGGTACATGGCTGAAGGATTGCTCTTCTATTCAATCAATTTGCATACAGTGTTGTTGACGAATGATCAGTACAGACGATTTCATAAGGTTGCATATTACGTCCTCACATTCTTCATTCTCTACACTGCAGCCGACATCTGTCAGAAGGTAAGTGATTGGGATAACAGTTATTTTAATTTTCATTGACAATTCACTTTCCCTTTTACACTGGTATGTTAATACGTTGACCTATTTGACACTAATTTAACGAGATGAATTCTACCTTCTCTGCACAATAATTATCTCATTTTTGCCCTAAGATGGAAAATGCTAGATCCTGGCTTTGCAGAGATAACAACATAAATTCTGCTCCTGCAAACGAAGCAAATCTAGTTTTGCATGAGATGCTTGCTAAAGAAATTGGAGTCCAAGGAAGTGATGCTTTCACTCTGACATATCCACTTATAGCTGGGGTAATATGAAATTATCGGGCTCTTTTAGTGCAAATATTTTAAATGACTTAAACATATGAATTTGAAATTTGATATAGTACCTGAGTCTCATCGTCACCTTCTTCATAATTTGCGTTCAAGAAAACGAACATCCGTCAACCTGAAGGTTAAAACTTGCAAAATATCATTACTTATTGTGAATATACAGTTTTATGTGGAACTAAGAATGAGAATTAAATCTGCATTCGATATAATAGCCATAAAGCTTTTTATGGTTAATTTTTTCCTTCCAAATTTAGGACTTATTAACACAAACACTCATTTTTAGTTAAAGACTTTCTCAAAACATTACCCATCCCTAGGATCGAAATGTTACATCAAGGAAACACTTCCGGGTCATTCACTCGTAAAATATGTTTTAACGACTAGTTTACTTCTGTACACATAAACGCAAGTCGCAAACTTTATAGTAAATTTTGTTTATTTGTTGCTGTTTTGTATAGCCTGGCATACTTTCTCTCGTAATTTAGCAACTCAATTCAAAGGAAGCCATATTAGATGCGGTTTGTATAAATAAGCTTAATAAACACGTAAATATTGGTGATTCATAAACAAAAAAAGTGAGCAGACAAATTTAAAGTCCTTTTCAATAATTTCGAAGCTTTCTAGCTCACATGTAAATATTATTTCATGGCCACATTTATTTATAAGTATGTATTAAAGTATTATTATTGCTTAGGTAGAAGTACATGTATAAATGTCACTGACAAATCTAAATGAATATTTACATTAGGCCTTCACGTAAGGTTAAGTTTCTTGGTTAAGCGTACACACATGTACATATTGATGTCTGATATTGTATGAATTAAATCAACGGTCAATTATGATCAGTAATAAATTTTAGACTTGTATGAAATTTTACCATTCTTGTATGATTTACTAGGAGTTTGAGATACTTTGCAACAAAGCTTATTGTCCTCGCTGTTTATGTTCAACGCATAGTAGTGTTACCAAGGAGCTTTATAAACTACCTAGAGGCAAGCATTCCCATGTACTTCAAATGTAAACAAGCAGAAATGGTTATGATAGTGATGAATGTCAACAGGAGATAAAACATTACTTCCTGGACGAACAAACACTGCCGTTTTCGTAGACACAATTTTTTGTTAGAATCCAAATGGGAGATCAAGCGATCAATGTTAGCGTAAATTGCAACTGCAAACATGAAACAATCAAAAAACATATTTACGTTTGGTCAACTGCTGCCAATGCCAGTCTTCAGATAATATATGTAGCCAAGTGCATTATGAATTCTGTGTCCGATTTCATAAAAGTATATGACAATTTAAGGAAAAGTAGGGGTAACTGGGCTTGCACATTCCTATCTTTTGAAATGGACTAAACAAATCATTTTATGCAAATCAAGTTCAAATGTTTTCGTCCATCATAATTAATTTTGTTTTGACATGAGAATATTACTAAAGAGAATAAAATGAGTTGTGAGAAACTGAGACACATGAGGTGCTCTGTGTTTTGTTTACCAACAGCAAAGCATTAAAACATAATATGTCATGTAAACACCAGTTCATGAATTTTTTAGACTTTGGTTGGCATGTGGCATTGAAGAAATATGTTCAATACTAATATCCTTGACAGCTTTTGTCGCTCTGCTTTTTATGGATAATCTGTATTAGCATTTTCAATCAATCATAATCAATAATGTGCTTTTATTCAACTGTGTATTTAATTTCAGGTTTCATGGAATTTCATGCGAGCAAGTATTGCCCATGGAACTCAAGATAAGAAATGATAGAAATGTATTGTATAAGATTTCTCAAAAAAAGGTATTTAGAGTAGACGTTTTATTACAGAATTAGGTTTCTAAATTTTATACATGTTATTATTCTTGAGCAATATGAGGTTTGCCAAAGAGAATAAACTTCAGTTTAAAAACTTTCCTAGTGTCATCAATACAATTCCAACTACTCCTGACATTCATTGTTGATGAATTATGCAAAACTCAAGTATATTATATAAAATTTGATAGTTTTCGACATCAGCGATTCACAAAGTATTCATAATGTCGGGTTTCTCTTGCACAAATTATAATTCTTCTAGCACTACCAGATCAGATTCAAACAAGCTCCAACCTCATTTAAAGGTTCAAATTCTTTCCAAAGCACTGATGAGTATAAAGTTTCAAGTTTATTTTTGTACATAGCATAAACCATCTGAGTATCACTACATTCATAATCATCACAAACATTTTCGTCCAGGTGTATCCTAACACATTGCAAATTTTGTTGAGGTGTCAAAGGTTTTGATTCCAGTTTCCTCCTTAAATTGTGTTCCCGCATGATAAGTTTGTACTTATAGTACGAAGTAGATTTAATTGTTGTCGATTTGTGTTCTTCAATTAACTTTTCAAAATGACCTTGAACCACGAGCGTCTTAAGTTTTGGAGTCTGACCAAGACACATTTCGATTATTTCATAAAGCCGACATGGAGTAAGCCCACATTCCTGTTGCTTGATTGTCAAATACCAAATATGACTTCCAAACTGGGAGAGAAATTGTTCCACATATCGCCAGTATCGGAGGCTTTCTGATTTCATTTTGTTCTTTAGAATCTTACGGCGCTGATGTAATTGCCTGGCTTCTTCAGGATAAATGCATTGCTTTTGTGAGTCCAGAATCTGTTGGAGTTCATCTCGCATCTGAATAGTATCCACTGTGAAAGAAAATGTTGCACACTTTCCAAGAAAGGGGTTTATTCCACCAATATTGACAAATTGACGTGTAAAATTATTTATGCTAGCTTGATGGTTGAAGATATTGCGGTTGTCCAACTCTGCAAGAATGTGTTTCTGGGTAGATTCCTTTTCCTTTGCAGATAAAATTCGTTGGGATGGGTCCTCTAGAAATGCGTCAACTGCTTGTAGCCAGCTTTTTGAAAGTCTTCGGCAATTCAGTAGGTTGTCAAGGTTGAGATGTTTAAAAATGAGAGAACCCACCTACAATTAATGATCTAGCTTTAATTGCAAATTAAGTCATATTACGTATAATTAAAACATTTAACGCATGTTCTGCTTACCTTGTCAATGCAAAGGGTATAATTTTCCTTGTCCAAAATGTTCTGTTCCTCAGGCATCTTAAAGTTGTCATCAGGAACAAATGTCTGGCGTGAGTAAAAAATATGTACGTGCCAATAAATACATTAGTTACGAATGAGTTTAAATTGTAACATGAAAAGTTATTTCGTTAATTAATCGTTGCACATACCTGCGGATTTGCTTTCGTAGTGCAGAGTTGGTGTAAATAAGTCTCATATTCGCTGGCATCCAAATTTATAGTCAAAACTCTATTTTCAAGTCGCGGATCCTCCCGTTGTTCTACTTGTCTTAGATTTTCGAGATTCACAGGCATGTCTAATTGTCAGAGTTTAAGTAAAAGAAATCGGTTATTTAAAACATGCAATTAGGCATGTTCAAAATGATTTGGCTATGAAATTTATTAATTGTTTTGAGCTTGTTACCTTCTAAAAACAATTGGAAATGCTCCGAAATCCTGTCAATGTCATGGTGGATGTCAGTTTCTAGAGGGGAGGAGATCTCCTGTTTTATAATTGGTTCCACCTTTATTGTCATTGCTGGAATTATGATGTCGTTTGGGCCACTCTTGGGACATGATTTGCATACACCGGAACAAAAAGTTACGGAAGGTTTAATACGGGACTCTTTAGTTCTGCATCTGGTTTGAGGTCCTGAGTGTAACCTTTGGCTAGTGCCTGGCTCCATGGCTAGAATGCGGTGTCACGTCCTATTTTATTAAAACAACACTAGCAAACACACTTTATGAAAATTGGACAATTTCTTTAGAATGCTTAGTTAATATTTTTTATTAGCAAAGTTTTTTTTTGTGAATAAAAAACAGCAAGCACAAACTAAAGACGCAGACAAGCCAAATCACAAATTGCAAAATTTATTTTCAATATTCTCATGCCAAAACTTTGAAGGATATGCTTCTTACAATCTGTTTAAAAACACATTTATTTACTACACTTGTAAATAACTCATCAGTCATACTGTCTGAGTCAGGCATACGTAAACATAGAAATGGTGAAACGAGAAGTCAGTCCTTGTGTTCAGTATTTTCATGTTTACACGAAAGATTCCAAGTAAGGTACATCATTTTAAGGGTTCGGCATACTAACGTACTGTTCTAAGCTTTTCACAATATAATACTATCTTTGAAAAGCTTATTTATAGAGATAAATACCTTTCCATTCTTACCGTAGGTGACGAAGAAACTAGTTCTTTGTATGTCGGTGTACGTGGTTTTATAATGTGAAAAGACTATTCTATGAAAATGAATATGACAATATTAGTAATGTTAATGAACAAATCCTCTAAAATAATGTAAAAAATAAATACCACAATTTCTGCTCTACACGTTTTCAAGTAAATCTGTTGCGCTTGTATCAAATGTAAGCATCATACGTACATATACACTAAATTTTAATTTATAAGCTTAAATCGTTGAATGAAATGAAAGTACTTATGAAAAAGCATTTTGTGAACTACCATTTAAAGTATTTACGTAGCCAATGGATTAATTTTTTGGGCTTATTTCCATAACAAGATAACCGTATCTTACATAAATTGTTCCAGTTTTCAAATTCTAAATCATACATTTAGTTGTATCATACAAACTTTACTCAATGTAATCATAAAGTGGGTCACTATTGTGAAACACTGACAAAATTTGAGCCACCCAAATCCAAAGCAACTCAATCAAAAACACCTTCATGCCCAAAAGCTGTACACCGGACAAAACTACGAATACAACCTTTATATCCGTAAATGCCTATCCACCGTCGTTTATGCTCTGTTCTTTCCGTAATCAGCTTCATTGCTTCATATTCATTCTCCGCATAATGCTCACTCCCTGGCCACCGTTGTAGCACCATCCTCCTTGACCACATTTTTAACCACTCTCGACTAATACCTGTTTCATCTATTTGTCTTGTACGCACAGCAATGTACGGATCAACGTTATTGATAATCTTTAGTCCCCTCCAAACCCCGGAGTAAAATTCCTTTCCAATACTGACATCATCGTACTCTAGATGAGCGTTATCCTTGTCTCTAAGTCGGATGACATGCATGTAAACCCGAAACTCGGATTCAATTAAAGCTTTCCCATTGTCTGTTGTGCATGTTTTCAAAGTTTCAAAAACTATAGTGTCATTGTGCTCTTCTTCCGTAATACCAGGTCCATTGATCATTGTTATATTAAGATCCAATAATTTCCTTTCGTTTTCTATTGTTAGCAAAGGGGGAGAGGTTATAGCTAGACTCCAGCGTATATTGACAATGCGAGTTAAAAGCCCATACAACGTAAAGTTGTAAAGAATTAGTTCATCCAACGTTTCATAAGGTAATTGTTTAACGGGTAAAGTTAAATAACTGATAATTCCCCCCTTGTAACAATTACTTAGACAAATTCCGGCTAGTATAAGGCTGCCATAGATGGAGAAATGTCCAATCATTTTCCCACGAAGCTCTCTAATTTCACGTTGCCCTTGTTCTAAGAGTATTCCCAAACTTGAGAAAATGGTTGACCAATATACTACGCTATCAAAATTGCCACTTCCTGAAATCAAAAGCAAAGCTGCAAAATAGAATATTATGATACCACACCATGTAAAAGTATCAAATGCGACATAAAATGAGTCTAAAGGAAGTTTCTCAGAATAGCGGCGTCTGCCCCCACAAGCAATGAAACGAAATGGGTGGAATATGAGAAAATCTTGTTTTGGAGCCTCAGTGTATTGCAGAGCTGGCATAAGTATTTGCTCAGGTTTTAAATATAAGCTTTTATCACAACCGATATAAGATAGACTAATAGCTCAATATCTCCTGATAAGTAAAAGTCCGATTGTCGAAAATTAAGCTTGCTAAGGCTTGATTTAAGTAACTTGTGGCAAATTCCTTGTCACATTTGTGTATACCGGAATTCTGGAAAAACAATCGAAATTTTTGATTGTCCTTGTGAAAAGTTGCTATTTCAAGGTCAGTCCACGTATGATCACATGGATGTCTTATTGACCATAATTCACGGGATTTATAGATATTTAGATACTTGGAGAGATGCTGCCATGATTTGACTGAACTCGCAGGTAACGCTACTGGACTTAAAGTTAGACACTGCTTACAAAATTGGCAGAAATAGTACCAGTTGGATTGAGATGTAGTCGTTCCTGATCTTACGGTAATTGCGAGCAAGTCAGCAGAAAACTGTAATCTATGGTTTCCATAGTTATTCTCATTTAAAAGATAGGCATACAGATTCAACCATGGGGAGTCAACGATGGAATGGTCCAAAATTGAATTATCTGACGACAAAACGATAATGCAAAACCTTTGGTGCGGTTTATCTTGAAAGTAGTATGCTCTCTCTGTCTTGGAATTTTTATAATTGCTTCCGAAATCTATACATGCTCTAGGTACTTTAAACATGTAGTTTCTGGTGATTTTGCTGTGGTATGAAAATTCGGAATTCTGCACATTGGGCGGAAACACGAAGAACTGAGCAGTACAAAACAAATTTTTCCTTTGGACTGTACAAATTAAGTTTTCATCTGCTTTTGAAGCACTACTATTTTCTGCAATGCTAGTATCCAAACTTTTCTCCATTGATACTTTATATCTTGAAATTACCAACGGAACTGCACTAAAATTTAAGTTAAGGTTTGGATAGTTTATTGTCTGAATTAAACAGTTAGAAAAAACCTTCAGATACTCGTCCAAATTGATATACGTTTTGGTGTAGTATTCTTCTAGGCATATTGTGACAGGCCGAAGTAAAACTAGAGCTACACCAATAATATTAAGTAATGTAATATATAAAATAAGAAATATTAAATTAAAAGTTAACTTGGGACTCAACTCTCATAGACGTACGTATAGTGGAGTATGTATCATCGAAATGTTCCTCCCCTGAATTTGAAATAGCCATATAAACATTTTAATGATATTTTTAGAATGTTTGATGAAATCAATGTGATGTACTAGTTACTAGTATAGGATTAAATTGACGATTTTGGCAACATATCATATTATCTGTCACTTTTAGTTGTATAGTGTTTTTGCTAATTTTCTAGCAGTATACAAAGCAGAATGAATGCTTTGAAGTAGAAAAGGGGTCTTAGTCTACGACTGGCTACAATTACATACTACGTGTTTGGAAATGAAAATTTTCATCACTAAACTCTTCTAAAAAATTAAATCGTTTCACATGAGTAAATTGTTTTTAAGAGCAAAAGGAGTTATGCATAAGATATTCAAAGCTCTTAATATTTTTTGTCTACTTTGCATATTAAAGGAAACGATGTTAAAATAAACAGGCAATATTTGGTGGCCAACAGCTTTTATTTGAAATGTTTTCTGAATTAATTTGTCTTCAAAATAACTAATGGCATTGGAGTGTTTTCTTAATAATAGAAACAAGCTCAATAGTATAAATTGAATTTTGGAAAATTCGGCATGTATAAAACTTTCACAAATGGAGAAATGTCCTATCTTTTTTGGAGCTCTCCTTTTCATGTTGTCCTTGTCCTAGAAGTATTACAAAACCTGAGAAAATAGTTGACCAATATGCATACCTTGCCATTAACAAGTACAACTGCCAAAATATAGAGAGTAGTTCGTATATAAAATATTGGATGCATAATTAGAGGTTCCTTAATAACTTTTGATCAAAGCTTTATGCATAATGCTTAAAAATTAAGAGTTCTTTTGTCTGTAATTAATGAAGAAAAGCAAAATTATCAAAGCGGAAGTGGACCAATTTAAACTAAATATATTTGAATTTTGTTAGTATTAGTTGTAAATTAGACTGATGCACACAATCGACACAATGTATTTACATTTCATATTTCACTTAATCAGGCATAATTAAAGTGTACATATTAGATAAAAAGCAAAATGAAGATTTTGTTGCACAGAACTTTAAAAAGTATCATGACTCTGTTGATAATAAAGTATAATATTTGAAGATACATATGAGGATTTGTGCACTAATATTCCTTTGTTTTTCCACAACATTAAAGCTTTTTAAGGAGATTAATTTTTGGCGAGATGAGCACTTGTGCAGTTTTACAATTTGCTGAGAAAAATCATAACACCAGCCTGCATTAAGTAGTAAGACTATCATTAGATGTAACAATGGCGAGGCATGAAAATTATATTATTATTATTATATTCCCGATGACCTTTTGTTCGGCCTACTTCATTTGTATGAATTGTATTCAGCAGTTAACAAGTTTCACACATGAGAATAAAGAAATGTAGCCTAAATAACATTCCTTATCCAATTGAATCATTCAAATTTAGTGGATTGTTTCCGAGTGCATTTTAAAAAATCAGTTCATTTAACCTATTAAGGATGCATGCAAATCAAATCAGACAATTATTCATCTAGGCTGACATAAAATCCACAATGTTGAAATTTAGATAATACACGAACAACGATGAATAAAAGATTTTTATGTCTAATGCGCCCTTGAGGGTCAAGCAAGTAGCCGATTTTTACCGGCCAGATTTATTTTTGTTCACTTGTGTGCTTGATCTGTTGTCAGCAGGGAATTGTGCTATTTTAAGTGGCGATTATATGTTAATTAAAATACCTTTTGGTTGTAGTTTGAATAAATACTACTAAAAAATAATTAATTGTTTTCTGCCCGATTCTTCCAATTAGTTTATTTCATCCTAATTTAGCAGTCAGCTAGTTAGTGATGCCGCCAGTTAGGCAAAGCGATAGTGAAAAAAATATTCTTCAGTCTAATTAAGTTTTGGCATCATTAAAAAGCATCAAACCGGGTCCCAAATTGTCAGTTGTCAGTTACAGCCATCGTTTCATTGATATATTTACTTATCTTCCATTATGCTCCTTTAAATGAGTAAAATGCATGCATGTAAGTACAATAAATTTATAGAGTACTTCAATATACTTAAATAAGAAATAGGTTATTATACAGCAAGAATACTTGGATTTTTCTTACGTACTGCATCATCATAAATATTCTTAAACTAATTTTGTACTACCACAAATAATTTTTAGGAATTTGTATCGATAAATTTACTCGGTTTGCTAGGTTAACATCTCAATTGCTGTTATATAAAATCTTTTTTTCAATAATTATTCAATAATTAATCATTAGTTGATAGTTTTGCAACATTTGCAACCCTAGTACACATTTAGAACAATTGCAATAGATGCCGTCTTTTCAATTACGAAATTGACTATGACTAGAGCTGTATCAGCTTCATAAAAATTAACTGATCCAAATCTAATTTTAATGTTTTGAGTAGCTCGTAGTCTCATTTGAAACAACTTAAGAGCATACCTTCCAAACTTTTTTCTCTTATATTGATTAGCAATATCACTCCTCCATTTCCCAATTAACTGCACACTATACCGGTTTGCCAGTCCAGGAAATGAATACCCTATTACAAAACAAAGAAACACTGTGAGGCTCATGTATCCATAGAAATTGAGTACTCCCAAAGATAAGGTTGATCGAAGTCGAGGATTTATTAACACAATTGCTAAAAATGAGATTATTCCCTTTCCAATACACTTGAAACCTATAGCAAATTCATGTTGAAATGCATTATTCGTGAGTGTTGTGAGGACTTGAACATATCGATATTTTAGCATGGATTCATGCACAGATGAACAAGATAACTTTTTCAGCAAATGTAAGGTTCCTTTATAAATCACAACGTAACTAGCAAACATTCCATCATAAAGCCACAATGTCCCCGCACTTGCAATCCAAAAGAAAATCCAAAATTCATATAAACTCATTAAAAGCTTTAACCAATAGTTGTATGGTGGGAAACGTTCAACGCTACTAATGTTAGATAATCTGTGTGCTTAGAAAATTTATAGTTGACCGTTCACCCTTTTAATCTTGATTTCAACTTGCCGACGGCTTAAACTCGTTCTTTTAGATGGAATGGGCTCTGGACTAATCCATAATTGATAATGCATCCTTGTTTACGGGCGATATTTGCTTTCTAAAATATTGAAATCAAATTTACAAATTTTCGATCATGTTCTTTACCCATGTTTAAAAGTTAAGATTTTATATACATAATTGGATTGCAACTCATGTGTCTTGATGAATGGGTAGCCCTGTCTTAGAAAATGGACTTAAGATTTTAGTAGATAAAGAAGCAGATTAGATTATGTCGCAGCAGAAAGATTGGATTCAAACTGAAACAAACATGCAAGTATCATAATTGAGTATCTTAACTTATACTGCATGTTCAGTAGCTGCAAAA
Organism: Willowsia nigromaculata; assembly: GCA_034700605.1. Taxonomy (NCBI): domain Eukaryota; kingdom Metazoa; phylum Arthropoda; class Collembola; order Entomobryomorpha; family Entomobryidae; genus Willowsia; species Willowsia nigromaculata. Next base: position 8,484 of record JAQIXX010001879.1, on the reverse strand, counting down.
GTATGACTGCAAAGTGAAAATATACCCTGTTTTATGAATTACAAATGACTTACGATATAAATAGGCATTTTCAAAGCTTTTTATTTAAGCTATGAAATTTTACTACTGGTATTTTAAGCTAGCAAAATTGAAAATTGAATTACTATCCATCCGACCACAGTGTACGCAATCCTAGTTCAAGCCACAGGAAAAGTATGCTTCCAGCCACACATAGTCCCCAAAGCAGAAAAACCGTTTTAATTCGTCCTGTTAACTTCTGCTGCTCGAATTCTACTGGAGTATCCATCTTTGTTGGTGAAATCATTCTCAGTCGATCCTGTACTCTTACAGATATCGACATCATCTTGTACTCATCACGCCACAAATCATATATCCCACTCTCAACAAATCTTACAAACACCTCATAAATTTCGCCATTTCCAGGTGGTAGAAGCAAATTGAATTGGACTTCCTTCACATACGTAAGTTCTTTTCCTGCAAAACAATGTCGGCCCATGCTCCCAGCAATCTCATTTGATTTTGACAGAGATCCCAATACAGTGGGCCATGGCAGTACCATCGCCTTTTTCTCTTTGAGTGCCAAATTTTGATAAAGGCCTTTTTCTGACAGTATTTCTGCTCTAGCAAGAAGTTTGTCCAACTGTTTACTTACCTCAAAGCTTTGAACAAAGCGAAGTAAGAAGCTAGTCCCAAACACTAAAGAATAATTGTTAACATAGAGGTCACTAATTTTCGAAAGTACCATTTCCTCAGGGGGAGATATCACACGACTTGTTACCTCTCCGGAATAAATATTTACCAGCACTCCACATAGAAGCATCCACAAGACAAATAGAAACGAGTATTTTGGGATTTTCCCGGAAACTCCTGGTGTCAGAATTACAGAAAGGACGAGAACCATCATGCAGAAAACTGATACTTTCCAGCGAGCAGCCAATACCATAATCATGAGCAATATTGCGACCCCCAATATTCGCCAGCTTGCTGCATCCAATGTTCCAGTGACAATTGGAAATGTCCAAACATTTTCTTGTTTCCAATGAGGCCAATCACAATAAACAAAGTTAAGTGGAAGCACATCGGATTGAAGAATTAGTGGTGGTTCCTTTTGTTTCATTCGTGTGAAGTTTTCCTTTTGGACTTTCTCTTGTTCTTGTTGCCACGCAAGATACACTGAAAATAAGGACTTTTCACTTTTCCCACCTGCTGGAACCGACAAAGCGATTGTTGGAAAGTTTGCTTCTTCTTGAAACATTACCTTACTTGGTTTTGGAATGATAGTTGCATTGGTGGCATTTGCAACCTCAGAACACATTGCGACAAATGCATAAAGGCGGCTAGCGCCTGAGTGAAAGTTGCGTATTTCGGAGTATTTATTTCTCACAGTGTTTATGTCTTCCCCAGTAAACTGACCCCAATCGAGAATCAGTTTTTTGGTTGCTACGTTTATTTTTGCTTCTCTTTGGGAAATAGTTGCTGGAAGTAATGATAGCAAATATGAGATTTTCATGATCACATCTGGAAATATCATAACTAATTAAAAGAGTATTGAGAAATTCAGAAGCACAAGAGAATTTGTTTTGTGGACAACCAGCTTTCAAAAAACTTAACTTTTGTTTCAAATTTTTAGCTGTAACACTGCAATTTAAGTCGTCCAGTCGGGAAGACAAAAAACCAATATTTAAAGTTTTAGCTAGCACATGACTTTCAACTGTGCATTAAAAATATTGCTTGTTTGATCTTTTGTTTGGGATATATCGTATCATTCAAAGGCAAATGTCGATAATTTCTATACTGAAATGGATTTTCCACACGGGTAGTGTCATTGTGTGGGATCAGCGACTGTTGTGACAAGTGGCTTCAACAAAAGTTTTTTTTCAAATAACTTTATCACATCCATCTAAATGGAATTAGTTGCAATTAATCTTCAATAGTTTGATTGGATTTATCAGGTTTGTACCTTAAGAAAACCTTTGCATATATTTGTAAAACGAGCATTTTGTTTGAGTGTTTTTATTTGTCATTTAGAATCTAGTGCCATACATTTACGAAGTAAGTGGCCAAGCCATTGGTTTAAAAATCAACATTGAATACAAAACGCCCACAAGTAAAACAAATATTCGTGTCGATACAGTGCTATAACAAATTACTAACTAGTAAACTAGAATTTTATGATTTGTGGACATGATGAATTACGTTGACAAACTTTTAGGCATGATAAAGCACGACTAAATAGAAACACCAATTATACCTACTTAACTTACACTAGTTTACATACAGACAACAACGGCTTTATATTGTTCGTATTTGATGTGATAGAGCACAAATTATTTTACTTAACAATTATAATGATAAAAAGTTAAGATTAAACTGACCGCTTGTTACAGAAAATTTAATGGTTTACTATTATTTGAGATATAAACAAGATTTAAGAATATTAAACGATTTTAATACAAAGATATTTTCAAAATAGAACTTGCCTCAAGATCAATTCTCAGTTACGAGAGCTTCAAAAACTTTCGCTGTTGATATACACTTAATGATAAAACGTTATTATAAAATAGAAAATGTCTTTAAAAGGATGATAATTGCAAGCTAGCTTGTGAAGAAGAAATGAAGAATGAGTAATTTAATGTAGACTTTAAGCCAGGAAGCCATATAGGATTACGAGTAGCACAAACCACAAATAAGAATGACGACTTACAATTTAACAATGTTCTACACAAAATTATCTCAAATGTCAAAGAGTTACAACTACCATAATATAATATACACAGGCCAAATAACCACTTATGCAATGTTTGCAAAAATCTTTGGTCTTTACTTTCAATCTTTTATCGTATATCGACTTGTAATGCTACCTTATTCAGGGAAATATTTACTGTTTGCTATATTACTAAAAGGTACTTCTATTATTATAATTGTTGACAAAATGGTGAACAACAATAGCGTGAATATCAACCAGCATCACGAGTAACTGCAGTATTATGAGCTACATTAACTCTTAATATAAACTTCATGTGTTTTTGCAGCTTGCTTCCTAGTTCATTATCGTAGTTTCCTACTTGCGTTTTGCTAAAGGAGCTCTTATGAAATCCTAGCTCCAACAAGAATGCAAAATTACACCCAATCACGCACAAAATCCAAAGCAAAAACACAGATTTTAATCTCCCTGTCAACTTTTGGGACTTGAATTTTACAGGAGTGTCCATCTTTGTCGGAGAAAGCATTCTCATTCTATCCTGAACTCTTGGAGAAATTTCCATCATTTTATATTCAACACTCCATCTATCGAAAATTCCAGCCTCTACAAAATTTTTACAAACTTCATAAATCTCTGTGTTTCCCGGTGGCAGAAATAAACTAAATTGGGTTTCATTCACTGCAGTCAGTTCCTTACCCACATAACAATGCCTTTCCGCATTACTCGCAATTTCATTTGACTTTGTAAGCGAACCCAATGCTGCAGGCCACGGAAGTACCATTGCTACTTTATCTGCTAATGCCAAATTTTTATAGAGATCATTCCCAGCCACTACTTGAGCTCCAGCCAGAAGTTGGTCAAGATATTTTCCCACCTCAAAACTCTTTACGTACTCAAGTAGTTCCATATTTTCATAAATAAGCGAATAATTTTGATTACGAAGTTTACCAATAGTTGATAGTGTTATTTCCTCAGGTGGAGAAATCACTCGACTTGTTATCTCCCCAGAATAAAAAGTAGCCAAAACTCCTGAAAGAAGCATCCACAAAACAAATATGAAAGAATACTTTGGAACACTGCCAGAAACTCCTTGAGTCACGACAACTGAAATAACTAACATAGTCATATAAGAAATGGGCTTTTTCCAGCGAAATGTCATTATAAAAGTCATCAGTATAATGGTGATTCCGAGGAATCGCCAACTTCTTCTATCTAATGTGTCAGTGATAACAGGAAAAGTCCAAATATTTTCTTGTTTCCAGTGTGGCCAATCACAGTACACAAAATTTAGTGGAAGTACTTCTGATTGAAGAATTAATGTTTCCTCCAGCTTAGAATTATCTGATATATTGTTTCTATTCCTCTGCTCATGTTGACGCATCCTTTCAGTGCGAAGGGTTTCCAAAGATTTTTCACTTTTTCCTCCTACTGGCACTGATAAAATTATAGTCGGAAATTGAGCTTGTTCAATAATGGGCAGCTTTTTACTTGCTTTTGGAACTAGAGATGCATTGGTTGCCTTTGCAATTTCGGAACACATGGCAACATACGCAAAGGTGGGATTAACGCCAGAGTGGAAGTTACGGATTCCAGAGTATTGTCTTCGTACAATATTCATGTCCTCCATCGTAAAGTGACCCCAGTCTAAAATAACTTGGTTTTTAGAAGCTAGATTAAGTGAAGCAATTATCGAGACATGAACTAATTCAAATACTACTACTAAACGTAAGTATGAAACTTTCATGGTCACAATAAAAATACTACTTAAGTTGGGTTTGGGAAGCCTCAATAGCAGAAGCAATAGTGTCCAAGTATGTACATTGGTGCACACATACAAAAAATATAGAATGAATTATATTGCTATTTCTGAGAAATTAATTTGGGTTGTCTGGAAGGTGGTGGTGTACTCATAGTCAATTGAGAATTTACACTTTTACTTAGCACGTGTCGTGAGGCTCTTAGACTTCAAAAATGATTTGATCAGTATATTGAAATATGGGTGGGTAAAGGTTTTATTGATATTTTAATGCAATGAGCTGCATTTATTTGTAGGTTTCAATTTATTGTGCAGTTTTGAGGAACGAGAATTGACAATAACCGTTTCAATTAAGAACTGCAATATATTGGATATTGAAGAAATAGGAGCTTGGTATATTTATTGATTGTCACAAGTGTCGTTTTAAACTTCATAATACAGATCATGCGTTGTTAAGAGTTTAAGCATTTGTGTAAACATGCACTCCAGAAGCGGGTGCTTAAGTCAGTAAAACAAAAATTGCTTTTGAGACATTTGGAAATGTGTATTACAGCAATATTCTAGTAGCCGATTAGATTAATTTATTTTTGTGGTTACATGTTTAATGAATATCTTATTTGCTATCATTTAGTAAATAACTTTGGACTCTCAGTTTTACATTTATATCTTAGTAATGAGATAATCTAAAAGAGAGTTTTATGGTGTCATACATAACTGTAATAGGTAACTTTGGTGTTCATTAGACTATTCGAGCTTTAGATTCAGTCGACTTATAATCTAAAAATTGTAATGTGGAAAGAAATTATGATATTGCAGAATAGCAAAAAAATATTACGAAAATATTGAAGTAATTTTTTGGCTATCACTACAACCCAGACAAAACGATAACTTAATTACAGATGATGATTAAGCATAATTTATGTTGGTTACATGAAGTTCACATATAATTAGTTACAGATATTTCATTTTGATAAACTCCATTATACATTTACAGAAGAAGTAAAATGACGGAATTGTCCACAGAAAACTGTAACAGTGACAAAATTACTAGACTATCAAAGTAGCGGTTTTCAAAAAAGTATATTTTCAAAGGAGGCAAACATTTCAATCTAGTTTCTCCCAACTTTTGTAAGTGACTACTCCTTCTGAACAGAATACGACACTGGTTTCTATACGTCACTAAAATATTACTACTTAAAGTGAATGTATCAGCAAATATTCGGAATCCAACAACAATAAAAATTGCACCAACAAATATTGCACAGGAGATTGCAGCAGAAACAACATAGTTAATCTGCCCCTTGCCACTCAATGTTACCAAACCGTACAAGCATACTGTGATTCCAGATGTTGCAATTGTATTAGAGACTGGCATAGCTGTCCATTTATGGATTTGATTGTAGTGTTGGCAAATTAGTCTTACCTCGTTGTAGAATGTAACTAAAGAAGATATAGAGAGCTTTGAGCGTTCAATCTTTCTTTTTAAGGTAACCATTGCTGAATTGAAGAAAAAGTTTGGGAGCAGTATGTTAATAGTAGGAAGAATTACAAGTGGCAAGTAAAGTGTTGCACCAATTATACAATTCAAAACAAAAGAAATCAGCCTTTCAGTAATTGACGCAAATATCTCAGTGGCCTTGCTAGCAACTGGAATGTAGGTTGTATATGGAAACATATTCCACGGCAATTGGGGGAATAAGAGGCACGAAATCGGTAGGAAAATACATAATAGAGAGCACTCGGAACAGACCATGGATAAAAAGTAAAAGAATGCACGGGATTTAAGACTCCGTTCCCAATAGCTTGTTTCTGTAAATAAAAGTTTATAGTTAATATGTAGCTTTTAAAAATATATAAGTTATTATAGTATTACCTTCTTTGTCGCTTAGTATGTGTTTCCGTTCGAATTCCAATATTTGATTGTTGATCTCTACAACATTTTGGCCATGTCGCTTATGAAGTGCGTAGAAAAGAAACGAGTCAAGCAAACCGAGAAATGATAAAAAGAATTTTATTGCAAAGGTAGCAAAGACTTCTGCCGAACGAAATACGGATTCTGATTTCATTTTATTCAAATTCCATTGAATATTGACAGCAGCCACCAAAATGGGGACAATGAATGCGTATCTCCAAGTTTTGTTGTACGATTCACGGTACTTATAAAGAAATCCTTTAGTCCGAGATTTAAAAACCTTATATGGACATTTCAGGCATGCAGGTGTTATATATTCGATGAAATTTAGAGCGTAAAAAACTGGCAATATACACTTGGTTACTATTTGCATTTTTGCTGATATTTGATGTAATTTTGAAGAAATTTAAACAAGAGACCGCTTAGTTTATTAAATACTTTCCTTTGATCTAATTCAGAGCACTGAACGTGAAACGGATTTGGTCAACAATAATGCAGGTTGTGAGTTGATGAACATATTTTAATTAGCGCAACAGTTTAAATCGATATAATCAAAAGTTACGTATTTGATTTAAACGAATATGCAGTTACATCTAAATATATAACCAAAAAATGTCGTTTCCAGTAACCCATTTAGTATATTCGTAAAGACTCGTCGATCTTTTTAAATTTGCAATTGCAAAGTAATATTTGAGTGACTCAAGGAAAATTCACAATCAAACAATTATTTAAAAATGACATATTCAGCACTTTTAACGATTATATTTTCAATTACTGCCTTTAATATCAATACATAATGTTGGCAACTTTTCCCTTTCTGGCTTATAGAACGGTTTGCATGCGATTTTGAAACTATATAGTCAAATGAGCTTCGTACAGAGCTTTTGTAACCTCAGCAAACAAACATTTTCTACATATTATGATTAACTTTTTAACAGAACGTAGTAAACTAATTTTTAATAAAGACTAATACACCGTGGATAATGGGCGTTTTCTATTAATCTCCACAAATTTTGTGTAGCATGGCGCTTCAAAACATTTTGACGGTAACTTATCTGCATTGAGTTTGGGTATCTTAAAAAATTTCAAAGTACATTTTTGGTATTTTCTTCGTTTTCAGTTCTATTTTTTAACATCATGTTGCACGAGATATTTGAAATTTTGTCCTAACTTAAATAAAAACCGTTCTTTAGAATTCATTTGCATTAAAATAGTACTGTTTGAAAGACTGTAATTACAATGCGAATATCCGGTGTAGTTATAATCACAGTTATTTAAAGAAGTCAGTACATTTTCCATAGTATTTTTAACTGAAATATATAATTCATAGTGAAAAAAACCCGACTTTTCAAATGAATTCTGGTTTTTATGTAGCTCTAATTTATACTTATGCGTGTGTAAAATATTTTAGTTTTGAACAAATTTGGAATAATCCAAAAGAAAAATATTGCAGCTGTTGAACAAGCTTGTCTAAAAGTCTAAATTTACGTGGTTATACATTAAAATTGACGTCAACGAGTTATTCAAATTTTCCAAATAGCTATTTACAGACTTGCTTGGTAAGTTATATGGTTTCTTTGATAATAAGGATTCAATCAAAGTATATAATTGTCAACTTCTAAAATGAATTGAGGCTTACAAAGAATACTTGTGTATGATTTTGCAAGTATATAATATGGAAAAATCGTTTTCAGTGCCTTTTTTTGGCGGATTTTGCACCCTTTTTGCCGTTTTTAGCTCCTCGGGCAGAAAAATCGAAATTGGGGTGATAAAACCGCCAAAATAGGGTGATAAAATCGTTGGTGAAAAATTTGTATAGAAATTACCTTTCAGGGCTTAGGTTTGCATGTTAAAAGTAAGTTGATAGTTGCACTCTCCTTACCATTTTCATTTGACAAGTATAAGTAGACAGAGAAGCAGTAAGTGTGGAGGCAGCAGAAAATTATTCAGATGTTGAACGCGTAATAAACTAGAAGGGTAACCGACCCATGGAAGCAACTATCGGATACTATTGAAAACGATAAGCCGACGAACCAATGATGATATTGATTTTGTTCGACGACGATAAAGTGGTGTTTGCGACGATAAGAGAAGAAAAAATGCGATAGCCGC